>JACTOM010000081.1:531558-559805 GCA_015832385.1 Elymnias hypermnestra
TCATATGCAACTGGAATCATGTCCAAACATCTTTGTCGCTTAAATAATCTTCCACATTATAATATGCCTTTTTTATTAGGACATTTTTAACATACTTCTTAAAACTATGTGGAGACAAACCCAGAAGTGATTCAGGTATCTTATTAAATATGCGTATGCTCAACCCGACAAATGACTTCTGAACCTTTTTTACTCTAAAATATGGCATTACAAGTTTGTGTTTATTTCTTGTATTAAAATTATGTGTTTCGCTCCTTTTGCTGTATAAATGAATATTATCACGGATGTATAAAATGTTATTTAATATATATTGCGACGGTACTGTGAGAATAGATATTTCTTTGAATTTTTCTCTTAATGAAACGCGAGATCCCAATTGGTATATGGCACGTATTGCTCTCTTTTGTAAAATGAAGATAGTTTCAATGTCCGCCGCCTTCCCCCATAACAGTATGCCGTAACACATAATGCTATGAAAATAAGCGAAATACACCATTTTAGCAGTTTCAACATCAGTGTATTGCCTCACCTTCCTAATAGCACATGCAGCTGAACTAAGTTTGCTTGCCAGAGTCTTAATATGGGCACCCCACTGAAGCCCTGAGTCTAACGTTATTCCTAAGAAGACTGTAGATTTAACTATATTTAGCGGACTATTATTTATTTTGATATTTTTACAGACTTCTTTTGCATTTGGCAACGCGAATTCAACGCACTTAGTCTTTGCCGAGTTCAACATCAAGTTATTAACAGAAAACCAACGTGAGACCTGTGACAGGGTACTATTTACATCGTCATAATTATCTACATTTCTGTCTACTTTAAACAGCAACGAAGTGTCGTCAGCAAATAGGACTATATCACATTTGTCTTTCACATGGTACGCCAAATCATTTACATATATTAAGAACAAAAAAGGGCCAAGGATTGAACCTTGTGGGACACCCATTTTTACAGGTGATCCTAACAACTCAACACCGTTTACAAAGATCTTTTGAATTCTATTTTGAAGATAAGAGCTTAACAAATTAAGTGCTCCATCCCTCACACCATAGTGACTAAGTTTAAGTATAAGAGTGCTATGTTCTACACAATCAAAAGCCTTAGAAAGGTCGTAGAAAATTCCTAATGCCTTTTGGGTCTATTCCCAAGCATCAAAAATGTGTCTCGAAAGAGACAGGCCCGCATCTTTGACAATAGAACCTTAATAAGGTTGAAACTTATAATTTCCATTAAATATAAGTCGAATTTCTACCACTGGGCACTACGTACGGTACGTTGAGACTGTCACCTCGCTTAAGGAGGCACGGCAAAGGGAGAGGGTGAATGCCGCCGAAGGAATCAGGAGGCGGAGATTCGTACAACTCCTCCTGTAGAATATCTGTGAGCTGCAACCGAGGGGCCAGAGGGGAATGCCTTAACGAACCTCTGGCACCCCACTCATGGTAGATGGCAGCCCCGCTGGATTTTGGTGGGTATTGGCAGTTTGTACCCTCGCGGAGTCCCACACTCCAGACCTTTAGTCGGGGTGCGTAAATACATTTCCCAGCGACAAAAAAAAAACGTACGGTACGTCGATATAAAATTTTAGGCATTCATACTCCTATGTTCAAACCTTGGAATAGTAGATACAAAAATTGATTAATTTATTAAGTTATTTCACTGGCAATAAAGGAATTTATTTTATACCTTTCGACACGATATAACATATGCAGAACCCAATAGGATTATATTTTATTCGCTCACTATTGACTTCTCGTCTCAAGGAATTCATATAAATGTTAGTGACAGAGAATTTTTACTCGACAGGGAGAGCTCTATCAAAAGGTATGTGAAATATTTTCTTTATCAACTCCTGAATAACAAGTTCCCTTTCGCAATATATTATTTATACTACTGTATTAAAATTATAGCAGTACAGTATTTTACTACGTCGAAATTGCAAACACGCTGGAACAAACATTTGTTTATAGTTTAAGATCCCACTGCAAAACTGCGACGTTAATAATGTAGTGAATCAAAATGTTACCTGCTTGCATCTGGTTGCGAGGAGGTTTTGACAAGGTATTCAGTTGGTGAGGAAGCAGCGAAAGTGGACTGGTAGTGCTCGTGGTAGTGGTCGAGAACGGTCGTTCTCTGGCGGCTGTCGTCAACGCCATGGTTGGAAGGGATATCTATCGGGAAGCGATGGCAAAGGGCAAAGCGGCAGAATGTCCCAGAGAAGTGGATGGAGACGCTTCCATCATATGTATATGTAGGTTGAGACAAAGATCGACGTCTTATCGATTAACCTCTGGGTAACAGGTACTATGCCTGTTGCCCAATAGACAGAAACCATGGGATGACAGGTGGCACGTCGAGTGCTCCGGGCAAACATCTGAAGGAGTTTCATCGGGTGGAACCTTGTAAGGTTTTAGTCGGTAAAAGTCCGGTATAACTTGCAACACCTACCTATGGTGTTGCCAGTATCTACTAAGATAATCTGACGTTAAAAAAGAGGTTTCGGCAAGGTATGCAACGGCAACTGTCATTTTTTCAGTTCTCTACATATGTATTTTTGAAGTAAAGTAGTTTTAGCCCAAAATTAAAATTTATTTTCACCGGTATATTTGGGATGACTACTTTGTAAACATGTTGCGCTATTTATAACATAGCATCGATATTTTATGTTAATTCCCAACAATGACGTACGCAGAACGTAGCAATTTGGCAGTGGGATCTTAGTCTATTATTTCTTATAAAAGATAATACAAAATTTCATGGTTTTTATCTTAGCTTCCTTATCAAATCGCATGTCCTATTTTCAATTCTTGTCTTGTCCTTGTCTGAATCTCTTCGACCGTGGCTAGTTACCACTCTACTAAAACCATAAGAGATGTCATCATATTTGTTGTGTTCTTTCCAGAATGTATTACCTAAAAACGATAGTTTTCCTGGCGTTACTGGGACTTACGGTACAAGATGAGTCCGACAGCGACGGCCGCAGGAGGCTTACATCCACAGTGAGGACGACCACAGTGAAAAGCACTTTTCAAGAAGTGAGCAGTGAGAAATGCGATCTCAAGAAAAACAATTACTGCGGCACCGTATACCGCCAGGGGCCTTTAGACTTCGTAATAGACGGCGCACGGGGATTCCCCGATTATAAGAAAAATCGCCCCAGATTCAATACAACAGCCCAGATTCACGCTGCAGCCACCAAGCCTCCATACGTCTATCCCAAAGCACCCAGAGGTGGGAATAGGGGATAAATACATACCAAATCGTTCTTACAAGTGAAATAAAATCATCCATATTTAATTTAGACTCAGTTTTTCCTATTAATCATTTCACAACAAAACTACTGAACCGATTTAAATGAAATTTGGTACATAGATAGTCTTACACCTGAGAAAGGGTTTAGGCTACTTTTGAATGCGATAAAAGAGTTGGAAGGGATGGAAGTATCGTCATTTTTGGTGTTGGAAACTCAAAACCCACAAGACGGTAAAATACTTCAAAGGCCATCCAAAAACCCTATTCCATAGAGACTGATCCCGAAAACGAAGACAGACGATAATATAATGACACCTTTGATGGTGGGTCGGAAACGTTTCGTACAAAATACATTACTAAACAACGAAACACAATTAGCTGACACTCGGGTCAACGAACGCACTCGGCCGCAGCCGGTGTCCGTGTAATGAAATGACTAAATTGAGCCAAGTTTCGAAAACCCCCCCGTTGCTCCCTTGAAATCGCTAACTAGCAATAAGACCGCCTTTTATACATTCATTTTTATATTATTTGTTAGTTTCTCTTTATTAATGTGCAATAAATAGTATAAAAGCACGGTTCAACGTACTGTCCCTATATAAGGTCATTTCTTTTACACATACACCGGCCGCGTCCGTGTGCTTTCGTTGACCCGAGCGTCAGCTGATTGTGTTCCGTTATACATGGTTTTTAGTAAAGTAATGTAGATTTTATGAAACATTCGCTTCATTAGCTTTAATTATCTTTTTAAATCAGGAACGACTTTATTTTGTTACTTCTCGGGAACTAGTATGAACAGTATCCGGGGATTCCCCGAAGCAATGAAACATCACCCCAAGTTTAAAATTACTCAAAGTTTAGCTGCAACCATAAAGCCTCGATATCTTAAAGCATCTGAAGGTCGGATTAGGAAATAAATATACACAAATTTATCCCAAAAGTTGAGAAATATCATTACAATAAACAATTTGATGATAAACTTCAAACGATGAAGAGAACTTAGTGGTAGTTGCCCATAATTCGAAGTCTGAATGACACCTGAATTCTTATTACGACTCTTAATATGAATTCAGGTGTATCCATTACGAGAATATCATATTTAATAAGAAATTTGTATTTAAAATAATTTGAAAATGTATTAAATTCAAGTATTGTATTATTTACTTACTTTTTTTGCAACTCCCACCTCTGTTTCTTTTTCCTCTCGCCAAAGGTTGGCTGTGAGAGATCGTACAGCGATAAGACCGCCTTTGCCCGCTTAATTTTTTAAGTGTGCAATAAAGTATACAGAAATATAATGGTTTTTCATTTATCTTTGCAATAAAAACTACAGTATTTTATTAAGTAAAACTTTTAGATAAGGTAGATGAAAAAATAAGGCTTTTTACTAAACCTTATTGTAATCTCATTTGATGAAGACATACATACATAGCATCAAGCCTCATTCCCATAGGGGTAGGCAGAAACAACGTTCTTCCACTTGCCACGATCCTTGTATATCTCCTTCGCTTCTTTCATTCTCATTAAACCTTTCATACAAGTTTGTCGGTTTAGAGTGCTCTTGACCTGGCCATTATTTAAAATGTCCTGGATTTGGTCCATGAACTTTCGCCTTGGTCTTCCCTTTCCAACTTTCGCATTCACTTTTGACTCATAAATCCTTTTTGTCAGTCTCCTTTCATTCATTCTCTCTACATGCCCAAACCATCTAAGGATATTTTAAATAAGGGTCAGGTCAAGAGTTCTCTAAACCGACGAATTTGTATGAAAGATTTAATGAGAATGACAGGAGCGAAGGAGCTATACAAGGATCGTGGCAAGTGGAAGGAGGTGGTCTCTGCCTACCCCTATAGGAATGAGGCATATGCATGAAATGTTCTGTATTATTTATTACGACGCTGCTCTGAGAATTGAGATTTCTTTGAATATTTATCTCTTAGGGAAGAGGAGAATTATCAAACCATATATTGTTTTGTAATAACTAATAAATAGATTTTAGGCAGCGTTGGACCGACTGCCTCGTTGGTCCAGTGGTTAGCATGTTCGACTACAGACATGAGATCCTGGGTCCGAGTCCCGGGTCGGGCCAATTCTACAACGATATTGAGTTTTTTACAATATTTGTCCGAAGTTGGGAAAAATTTGGCGGTGTGATCCACCCCCGTGCCTCGGAGAGCACGTTAAGCTGTCGGTCCTGCGCCTGATCTATCTCCGATCGTGTCGGATTACTTTAATATTGGACTATGAGAGTGAAGGAATAGAGTTCACTTGTGTACTATGCCTGCCAATCCGCAGTGGTGCAGCGTGGTGGGTCTATGCTCTGATAACCTTCTCTCATATGAGTGAGGAGGCCTGTGCCCAGCAGTGTGACGTTAATGGGCTGCTACTTACCGTATCTTTTTTTGACAGCGTTAGAATCGCTCTCTTTTGATGGAACTGCATGAAAATCTATCCATTGCTTGTAAAACTAAGAACATGTTTGAGTTTCTTCTTCTTCTTAAAGTGCCTCTCCCACTAACGAAGGTCGGCAATCAGTTCAGTCCTGTTCCTTGCGATGCGAAATAATAGCATAAAAACAAATTCAGATATACAATACATCTGCAAAACTTAATAAAATATTTAAAAAAAATATAAAAAAAAGTTCTAATAAAACGTAATAAGAATTTGATTGAAGAATCAAGTGAATTACAAACTTTGTTGAGGCTTGGAATAGATTGTTAATTTTTTTGACATATAAAAGAAGGGCGCATGCGTCGAAAATTACGAGTTTCTTTAATCGGGACGCAATGTAACACTTTCGTCATTCAAAATACGGCCGAAAGTATGAACTTATAATACTGATATAATGAAAAAGTCCTATTTGAATTTTCTTTTTTTTTAATTAATTTATCTTATATAAAAGAAGAAATATATACATTAATTAAACTAGAATATGACGATAATTAAAAACACATTACTAATAATAAATTATAATGAGTTTGCCTATATGACAAAGGCACAAGTCTGGTGAATTTATTATAGCAGTACTGGTTATCACAAAGACAACGGTCCATGGCCCGATGCACTTATTAAGAATGCGTTACGAACCCAAGTTCTCGGCTCCTTTTATAGCACCCTTAGTGCGGCCTCGGATCGTGTCATGCACGCACGTGCCTTTAACGAGTTATTGCCGTCTCTTTCTATTTAACTATCCAACTGCTTTAGTACATATCGGGTAGGTCTTAGAATAGGGCATTATCTATTTTTCATACCCCTAAATGTTATGATGACAAGAGGTCTTATTGTTGTATGTGTAGTTGTCGGTGAGCTCCACTCATTTGTTTTGTCGGATTCATCCGGGACAGGGGTGAATACGAAAGTTGAGCCCCAGCTGCTTCATTCATGGATGAAGAGGGCACTGTTGGGTTTTACTGGGTATTGCGAGGCCCTTTTGCTCGTGGAGTCCCACATTGTCGTGGCCAGTAAGTTTTCTAGCGACAAAAAAACCCCAGTGTCTCTGAGAGCACGTTATACCGTCGGTTTTACTTCTGATCTCACTCCCCTCGTGTCGGAGTGTTGAGAGTGAAGGAATGAAGGGTGTTCTTGTGTTATTGCATACTGTTGTGCACTATATCTGCCAACTCGCAGCGAGGTGGGTCTATGCTTTCTAAAATCCTATCTCCTATAAGTGAGGAAGCCTGTACCCAGCAGTGGGTCGTCGTGATTTTGCGCCGCCTGGCTCCAGCGGCTACCAGCGAGTCTCTTTATATCATCGGTCCACCTTGTGGGGCGCCTGCCGACACTGCGCCGTTCGGTGCGGGGTCACCATTCCAGCACCTTCGGTCCCCAACGTCCATCGTTCCTCCGGACTATGTGCCCCGTCCATTACCACTTCAGTGACTCTGGTTCTATTACGGCTCTCTTCATTTCTGATTCGATCACGTAGAGACACTCCGAGCATAGCCCTCGCCATTTCACGCTGAGTTACTCTGAGCTTCAGGCACTGAGGGATATCGGACGGAAAATGTCAAGTGTACTTTCCCGAACGATGCCCAACCGAGTTGGATTCCGCGGTTGACCTCCTTCTCGAAATTGGACCTACCTAGCTGGACTATATGTCGTATATACTCTTCGGTCTTCAGTAAAATCTGCCGCAGCGTAAAGATGTGGCCTATGGTACTAAAGCCTTTTCGGAATCCGGCTTGTTCGGGGGGCTGGAAGTCGTCAAATCTGCGAGCTAGACGATTCGTAATCATTCTCGTGAACAGGTCTGTAGTTCTTCAATAAGGTGCTATCTCCTATCTTGAAGAACAACACTACCACACTCCTATGCCATGCCTCTGGCATTGTGCCATCGAGGATTTTTCTCATTAAGAAATTTGAAAACTTTCCCTTAAAATTTCAAGATAATTTCTCGTAATCTGTTCTGGAACTTTATTGTATATGTAGTCGGTTATTGTACAATTTAAAAAGTATATAAATACATTTGTTATAATATAGTTTTTTAATTCAACAAAACATAACAATCGTCTGGATAAATGTACAACTAATCGATTTACACGAATGTATTGTTACATTGATTTCTATTTGTAACATGTATTCGTGTTAGTTGTGAAAAAAATTAGAATACCTTTTTAGATTAGGGTTCCTTGAATGGTAGATTATATTTCTATATTGTGTGAGTGGTGCGGAATGAGCTGTGTCAACGTTATCGACGTATGGGGTGAGCGGTAATCTGATTTAAGCATTGGAGTCTCCCTATGAGGGTTCTAGTGCTTGTGTCAGAATAAACGAAAGAGTTCGACAAGGATGTGTTGCGTCACCATCGCTGTTCAACCTATTCATGGATAATTGTTTGACAGATTTAAAAGAAAGTATGTATGGGTTAAGAATGAATGAATTACTCATCAAATGTTTACTCTACGTTGATGATCAAGTAATACTTGCGTCATCCGCTAATGAGCTACAGGAGATGCTAAATATTATGAATGAAGCTTTGAAAGGGAAAGGAATGAAAGTGAATGTAAACAAAACGAAAGTTATGCTTTTTGAACGAGATGAATCTATGATGAATGGCAATGTTTTGATAGGGAAACAAGTTGAGGAGGTGAAAGAATTTGTGTGATAAGAGAACGTTGTGGTATAAAAGAAGACGTAGTGAGTAAAATTGAGAAAGGTATGCTTAGAAGGTTTGGGCACGTAGAGAGAATGAATGAAAGAAGACTGACAAAAAGGATTTATGTGTCAAGAGTAAATGCGACAGTTGGAAGGGAAAGACCAAGGCGAACGTACCTGGGCCAAATTCAGACATTTTCAATAAGGGCCAAGTCAAGAGTATTCTAAACCGACGAATTTGAATGAAAGGTTTAAGTGTATTGTATCTTTTATAAAAATGGTAGTATCGGAATAAAAAAATATGTAGTCTAAGTATCGACATCCTCTGTTGCCAATTTTAGTAGAGGATAGAATGCGGTTGCCTTTTCCTGCGGGGCTGTCATGTCGATGAAGGATTCCATGGAGAGAGAAAGGGAAAGTGCCGTTAATTCCCCGCCCTTTCGAAGGGGATAGCCGGGTGGCAAGAGGTGTCTTTTTGAACACCTCTTACTTCCTCCTTAAACCACTCTTTTTCAATTGCATCCAGTAGTGTCAGAGTGAATATGCAAGGGAGCCTTTGACAACTGCAATGTACTCCCACTGCTAAACATAAGTCTCACGTAATAATGCCCACAAGGCCCTATCAAGATGAGGGTGTCGCTAGGTTTAAGTGGGTATTCTGGCTAAGCTAGCGAATCCAACACTCCTTGCCCTCGTGGTAGGGGTGCGGAAAACTGTATTTCCTAACTTGTCTGAATCGTTGAGATGCTTGTCTGGATTGTTGAGAGGCTTTGGCTTTCTTTTTCCATTTAACACGTTTCGCCCAATTTTAATATGAATATGAATGATGAATCTTAATACGAATGAATATTATTGATTCATGTATCGCAAGCAATTCATTGGATCGAGAAATTTAAGTTATTTAATTGATAATGAATACTTATCGACTCCAAATTTTTGTACACAATATAACATATGCAGAACCCAATAGGATTACATTTTATTCGCTCACTATTGAATTCTCGTCTCAAGAAATTTATATAAATGTTAGCGACAGAGAATTATTTATTTTCATTTATTACCCGAGAGTTCGAGCTCTATCAAAGGGTAAGTAAAATGTTTATAAAGTCTTTACTAACGAGTTTCCTGTCGTAATATATTATAAATTTTGATCTTCATGGTCCATCTTCAACAAAGTTTCATCCCCTTCAAAGTTTTTTTCCGTAATATACATTTAACTACATCTATAGCAAATAGTATTAAATTATCCGGGGTTTTTCTGAACTTTGTTGAGGAGTACGGCCTCGAGGCTTAGCCTCGTTGCATCAAAATTGATTCACTTTAGACTTTAAAGCGTAACAGAGGGAGTTTCATTCGCATTTATTTTATTAGTCTAGAATTGATTGGTGAACAGGTGGCAGATGTCATGAGCATGACGATGGCTCACCATTTGTCCCTGCTTCAGATCATTCAGCTGTATTCTTTCAATGAACTTCCCAGGGCAGTATTGATCCAGTCAGCCTATGGAGTGATCTCACATGCAGTCTGATGACCTATTTTTTTTTGGACGACGAGGCGTCCCACTATATGGATTGGTTATCACGCCATTCGATGTAGTGGGAGATATCCCAGCTGGTCTGGTGCCATCCACTTTTCCTTGGTCAACTTTAAGTTCGATGGCCTAGTTGTCACGATACTTGATGGAGTGGGAGACCTCAGAACCAATCTGTTGCCTTCCACTTTTCCTTGGACGACAAGGCGTTTGATAGACTGGTTATCACGCCAGGCCACAGAGTGGGAAACCTCCCAGTCGGTCTGGTACCTCCCACTTTTCCTTGGATGGCAAGGAGTTTGATGGCCTAGTTGTCACGGCAGTTCATGGAGTGGGAGACATCCCAGATGGTTTGGTGCCTTCCACTTATCCTTGGACGACGAGGCGGTCGATGGAGTGGTTATCACGCCAGTCCATGAATGGAATGGAATGGCGGACCTCTCTACCAATCTGTTGCCTTCGACGACGAGGCGTTCGATATACTGGTTATCGCGACAGTCCATGGAATGGGAGACCTCTCAACCGATCCATTGCCTTCCACTTTTCCTTGGACGACGAGGCGTTCAATAGACTAGTTCTCTGTCTTTTTATGTCCAACGAAAGTCAGGATACGAGATTATACTATAGAAAACAGTCGCTGCTTAATACCGAGTTCTTGAAGTATCGAAACGTTGTTACAAAATTCGGTCCACGAAACCCCAGGCATACTTCTCCAACACCACATTTTTAGACCATCTTTTACTGTCTTTCCACATCTCGTGATGTCCTCGTGTCATTAGCGTGGTATGGTCTATATTAAATATTTTTCTTTTATTTCCAGGATGTGTTACCTAAAGACGATCATTTTTCTGGCGTTACTGGGACTTTCGGTACAAGATGGTGAAGTGGACGGTCGCAGGAGGGTCACTACTACTGCGAGGACTACCACAACGAGGAGTACTTTCCGTGAAGTGAGCAGTGAGAAATGCGATCTCGTGAAAAACAATTACTGTGGGAACGTAGCAATCAATACGGGTGATAAGAGATATACCCCCACATTCAACACAACGTCCCAAATTCACGCTGCACAAACCAGACCTCCATACGTCTATCCCAAAGCACCTAGAGGTGGGAATAGGGGATAATATTTGTCAAAAAGATCATGAAATACCTTTAAAATAATGTCGGCATAACATCATATACCTGCTCAAGTGAGAAATAAACTTGGTCATTTTAATTGCATTTTTACTTACTTCTATAAATTCGTATTAAAATCTAGTGGGATTCATACCCACTAAACCCCAATCGGTAACGTCACGTGCTTGCTGCGGTGGTTCCTGACACTCAGGCAGAAGGTACCGGTACCAACCCTCATCTTAAAGCGATCAGAGACCCAACTATGACACCTCACGACCTCACAGCTCCAACAGGCGTAAAAGCAGAAGTCAGTTTCTGCCGCAAGCCTGGAGTACATGGGAAGAATGCGCAAGCTGAACCTCTGGTGTCTCACTTCCGGATGAAGAGGTATTGCGAGGTCTGAGTTCCACACTCCTGACCCATTTAGAACGGGGTAAGTGAGTAAAAGCATTTCCCAGCGCAAAAAAAAGGCCTGGAGTACATCCCTGGGAACGGGATCAAACCACTGACGAGTTCTTGCAGCCGTTTCTTTTTTGAAAAGAACATCTTTACAGAAGGAGAGCACCATCCTCCACGCTTCTGGCTCCTTATTATCACTGCGACACTGTTTGTGCACATATCCGAAATGAGTTTAAAGTCAACGCTGTTCCAAGCTGAGGTTCAGTCTTGTAGAAGACGCCCTTGGTACAGCGTTTCCCGTAGTCCCAGCCTTTTTATGGGTATGCTTTTAAATGAATAAGGAGTGAGGCTTTTTAAGAGATCGCCATCTATCTCGGTTGCGTTGTAAAAGCCAGTAGAGCTATCAGCTAATGACACTGAAAAATCTGCCACTGCCTATGATCTCGTCCTATTTTGTTCACCGAGACGCTTCGTTCAAAGTGCCACCTTGGGTACGTGTGTGCCAAGCGATATCTTGGTCTGCCGCACAAGGATGGTATCCAGGGGTTTTCTCCCATCTAAATCGATACAGACTCACCAAAGCAACCGTGTCCCCTCATTCAAATAGGTCCGAATTATGTATTCCATGAAGTGTGGAATGGAAGTGGAAGGCTTCGGTTTTGGATAGTTACCAGCAAATACGTGGCACCAAACAAATAGCGTTCCGGGAAACCGTGAAAGGATAAATAACGATTTTACCCTGGAGAGTGTAACTAGCGCAATGCTTAATAGCGGAAGGGAGTGGAAGGCAATGGTTTCCTTTTGTGAAACTGCTATTTCGTTAAAGATGGCACATGAGAGGCATAGAGAAGATCTTATAGACGCTCCTCTTCTCCGGCATAGGAGGTTGGGAGATAGGAGGCGTAGATTTGCTTTAGTTTCCTAGCTGGAGTCTTCCGGCGTACCAGGATAGTTGTGTCTACCGGCGCATTGGTGCTAAAGGACGGAGAGGGTTTCGCTGGGTTTTAGTGGGTCTACTGGCTTACTGCCAGCATATCTCACACATCCTTTTCTATTTTGTTTGAACAGGGCGCTTAAAGGAATAGGAACATTCCATCTAAGACTTCAACATCACGAGAAATCACAGTCAATATCTAACCAGTCACCAAAAAAAAGTCACGCTGATTAAAAGTAAAATCTTAATTAGCTATTAGTTTGTTGATAATTAAATTGATAAGTGCATTTTAGTGAAAATTATATATAAACGAATTTGATTAATAACAGCTCGTTTATTTAGATTACAATTTGGCAAATTAATATTTGATTTTGTTAAGGAACGTGTACATTAAGTAAATGTAGGCTGGGAAAAGTAATGTTATACTTTAAAGTAGAAAAAATACATCAACAGCAAGTACAACTCCTATCAATATTGAAGGTTCTGAATTCAATTCCCAGGGGGGAGGAGGGACAAGTATCCCCAAGTATGGAGGCCATACGTCCACGTCTAGAACAATGGTTATTTAGGTAGCACGGATCGCTTTCTTTCAGACTGGTTTCTTTCTGACCCGACATAGATGTTTAGGTAAGTACTTGCCTTAAATAACCCGGCATGAAGAGTTACTTGTCTGCCATCAGTGTGGTACGTCCGTTGATACGGTGGATAACACTGCGGCAGAATATCCGGCATGGGAACCGCAACGACATCCTCTGCTGTCGCTGTTTGCCTCCTTCTGCTCGTCTCGTTGCTGTCGTCTCGTTGAAGGATTCAATAGAGAGAGAAAGGGAAAGTGTTGCTGATTTCCCGCCCCTTCGAAGGAGGTGGCCGGGCTGCAGGAGATGTCTTTTTGAACGCCTCTTGCTTCCTCTTAAACCACTCTTTGTCAATTGCATCCGGAAGTGTCAGATTGAATATGCAAGGGAGCCGCTGACAACTGCAATGTACGTCCACTGCTGAACATAGGTCTCACGTAATGATGTCCACAAAGCCCGATCAGGATGAGGGTGTCGTAAGGTTTTATTGGGTATTCTGGCTAAGCTAGCAAATCCTACAGTCCTTGCCCTCGTGGTAGGGGTGCGGAAAACTGTATTTCCCAACTTGTCTGAATCTGGATTACCAAGCACATCATTTAAGTCCACAGCATCGTTGTTTGGAAGATTCAGAAGGCTTAAAGGGTCAGCGTTATCATCTTAAATTGTATCATCACTTATCAACAGCTAAGTTCAAAATCAAGTTACTTTTCAGTACATCGCTTTCTTCTAAGGATCTTCTTCCTTCCTTATTGCTGACTGGTTAACCTAGTGATTTATCCTTTCTAAATCCTTACTAGGTTCCCCATGCCCTATATTTATATCAATATATTTTGTGACTCTCTTCGACAACTCACAACTAACTATATAAAAACTGGTTTACTAAAAAGCTGGCGTCAAAATATCTATATTCAGCAAATGCGGCTGACAAACGTTAGTGTCTTAACAAGTAAGCGCGTTGGAGGCGTGTCTTTATTATTACATATACTATTACACCTCGTAATATGTTTTGTCTTTATCTATTGTCTTTTTAATCGCGTACAATTCTTATATAAACCTATAATTATTACAATAATATTATTTAGTTGTAATAAAAATTAAATGAATATAGTATTTCATTCATATGGTATATCGACTGAGTTTGTTGTGGGTTCTTCTTAGTATATGGTCCTAAGCAACCCTCTGACTTTAGTTATTGAGTCATGAACAAAAACTTCTGGAAAAAAACTATAATTGATGATACAAAAGGGCTGTGAAAGCATATTTGTATATAGAATATTTGATATTGAATTTAAATGACTCATAAGTGTAAATACCTCTTTATTTTAATAACTCTATAAGCGCTATAAATAAGAGCGTTGCAATTAATATTTGATTTCAACTTTGAGCCATGATGGCTGCTCTATACATAGTATTGGTTTTAGTGACAGCATTTGATCCCGGATTTTCACATGTTTTGGGTAAATATCAATTATTATTATAAATCCCTTTATTCAAATGGGCTTTAACTTGTTTTTCCAATGGACGATTATTAGTAAGAAATTCAGAAATCTTAAGAAATAAGTCAAAAACATCCTTTCTACAAAATTGAAGCCATAAAATGTTTGGAATTGATTCCATTTTAACTTACAGTAACTGTATTTAAAAGAGTAAACGTTGAGTTTCTTGCGAGTTTCTTCTCAGTGAAATCAATTTCACAAACCAGTGGTAGATTTGTTACTAACAGACAAACTACTGAAGAATTAAAAGAGCTTTTTAAGTCTACTTGAATGAAGAATATTTTGATTTTAAACCGGTGGTAGATTTGTTACCAACGGACAGACTACTGAAGAATCAAAAGAGCTTTTTAAGCTTACTTCAATGAAGAATATTTTGATTTTGAACTGGTAGTAGATTTGTTACCAACGGACAGACTACTGCAGAATCAAAAGAGCTTTTTAAGCTTACTTCAATGAAGAATATTTTGATTTTGAACTGGTAGTAGATTTGTTACCAACGGACAGACTACTGAAGAGTTAAAAGAGCTTTTAAAGCCTCAAGTAATATTTTGATTTTAAACCGGTGGTAGATTTGTTACCAACGGACAGACTACTGAAGAGTTAAAAGAGCTTTTAAAGCCTCAAGTAATATTTTGATTTTGAACTGGTGGTAGATTTGTTACCAACGGACAGACTACTGAAGAGTTAAAAGAGCTTTTAAAGCCTCAAGTAATATTTTGATTTTGAAACCGGTGGTAGATTTGTTACCAACGGACAGACTACTGCAGAATCAAAAGAGCTTTTTAAGTCTACTTGAATGAAGAATATTTTGATTTTGAAACCGGTGGTAGATTTATTACCAACGGACAGACTACTGAATAATCAAAAGAGCTTTTTAAGCTTACTTGAATGAAGAATATTTTGATTTTGAACTGCTGGTAGATTTATTACCAACGATCATGCTAGTGAGGATTATAATAAAAAAAGCTATGCGAAGTCAGGGCCAATATTTCGGCGCCTATGGCTCGCATCAGTTGACTGCGTATTCTCGCGTACTATTGCGTATTATTGGCGCAAACTTAAAAAACTTTCCCTTGTATCACACAAAAACACCAACTCGTATTAACTAACAAATTTTATACTCATCACTATTTGAATTTATATAATTTAGCACTATTTCTCTTAAAACAACCGCACCTTAAAGCAGCACGAGAGACTCTGTTCACACAATCGCTCTGCTCGTTAAAATGAACTCGTATTACATAAGATTTCAGAATATTGCACAATGTTAGTAGTTTTAAGTGTTGCCACTATATTAATAAATCTAATTATTTATAGCAATCATAACACTTCCATCGTGTTTTCATAAAACCACATAGCCCATAGATTGTGCTCGACCGCTTTACCGCCCCCGTAATTTGCCCGTGCCTTGTAACGGAAATAAACGTCGCCTGCCCCATCCCGCACGGACGATTTTGCGTCATTTGCCCTGCGGTTAGATTGACGCTGAAGTGGCTCTTGGGACTTAAATTTTTATGAATGATTACCAATGTAATCTTTTGTTTATTAAATTTAGACTCGTTTGTCGTGCTGAACTTTGAGATAATGAAAAAAGTCCGTCTTGTATTTATAGGCTCATATCTTAAAAACTAAAACTTACCTTAAGGGTTTTCATTATTATTCACATCGCTAATATAATCAAAAACACAAATATTCACTAATAAACATAACACACGCACCGTTAGTAACGGTCACTTTGGAACTGATTTATATTTAGTTTTTCTATCGACTGGTGTTATACCTATGCCTCATTTAGTACGAATACGTTACCATACACATATGAGACAGACCACTACATAAATACTAACTACACTTATTTCTAGATGTAATTCGGAAGTTGTGGATTAACTCTTTAAGTAAGAACGTATTCGTCGCTTCAACCGATGGACGTCCAGTGCTGGACATAGGTCTCACGTAATGACTTCTACAAGGCTCGATCTTGCGCCGTCTGGCTCCAGCGGTTACCGGCGACCCTCTTGATGTCGTCGGTCCACGGTGCGGGGTCGCCACTCCAGCACCTTCGGGCCCCATCGTCCATCGGTCCGTCGGACTATGTGCCCCGCCCATTGCCACTTCAGGTTCGCGATTCGTAGGGCTATATCGGTTCTTTGGTTCTGCTATTTCTGATTTGATCACGTAGAGAAACTCCAAGCATAGCCCTCTCCATCGCACTTCTGAGCTTTCGTATGAGGCACATAGTCAGCGACCACGTTTCGGAGCAGTAGGTCATCACTGGCAAGACGCACTGTTCGAAGAGCTTTGTCTTCAGACACTGAGGGTTATCGGACGAAAATATCTGGCGTAGTTTCCCGAACGCTGCCCAACCGAGTTGGATTCGGCGGTTGACCTCCTTCTCGAAATTGGACCTACCTAGCTGGACTATGTGTCCCAGGTATGTGCACTCGTCTACAATTTCGAGTGCTGAGTTCTCAACGATAACATGGATATTGGACATAACTTTCCTCTTATCCATGTTAATTTTTAGGCCCACCTGTTGAGAAACTCTGCTGAGGTCGTCGAGCATTGTATTGAGGTCTTCGAGAGTCTCTGCCATAATGACCACGTCATCAGCAGAGTACGTATTAATTGTGGATATTTTTTTCTAAGGTGATGTCCGAGGATCGTTGAAATGGCCGACCGAATTTCATTTGAAAGGCGACGATGTCAATGCATTCACTGGAATCCTCAAACCTTTCGAGACCTGGTATTACATTTTCCAATTAATATTTACACTTAACGAACAGTCTTCTGATATTAAATTCTAACAAAAGCTGTCTAAATTGAAATCTAAGGTGAATAGGATTTAGTTATATATTGACTGCCTCATTGGGGTAGTGGTTAGCATGTTCGACTACAGACATGAGGTCCTGGGTTTCGAGTCCCGGGTCGGGCCAATTCAAAAATCAATATTGAGTTTTCTATTAAGATTTTCTCAATATTTGCCTGAAGTAGGGAAGTTGGCGGTGTGATCCACCCCCGTGCCTCGGAGAGCACGTTAAGCCGTCGGTCCTGCGCCTGACCTCTCTCCAGTCGTGTAGGATTCCCGTCACATCGGACTATGAGAGTGAAGAAATAGAGAGTGCACTTGTGTACTATGCCTGCCAATCCGCAGTGGAGCAGCGTGGTGGGTTTATGCTCTAATAACCCTCTCTCATATGAGTGAGGAGGCTTGTGCCCAGCAGTGGGCCCAGTGCCCAGTGCCCAGTTATATATGTAATTAATATTTATTAGATCGATTGGGATTATACTCGTAATAGATTGATGAAGTACAGGTAATAGATACTAGATTAATGTCATGCAAGTAATAGATAGACATGGCATAGCCACGAGTTTAGTGTTGTACAGGTAAGATATAGATATTAGATAGGCGTTGTGCAGGTAACAGATGTTAGATGGACATTAGATTGATTTTTTTTATTTTAACCAACCATGGTTGTTTTATTATAATAAGATTACAATCTAGCCTTAAAGACTAATTAGTAATAATACTAATATAGATATTACATATATACATAACATCAAGTCTCATTTCCATAGGGGTAGGCAGAGACAATTTTCTTCCACTTGCCACGATCCTTGCATATCTCATTTGCTTCTTTCATTTTCATTAAACCTTGACTTGGCCCTTAATTAAAATGTCTCGGATTTGATCCAGGAACGTTCGCCTTGGTCTTCCCCTTCCAACTTTCGCATTCACTCTTGACTCAAAATCCTTTTTGTCAGTCTCCTTTCATTCATTCTCTCTACGTGCCCAAACCATCTAATCATACCTTTCTCAATTTTAGACACTACATCTTCTTTTGTACCACAGCGTTCTCTTATCACACTATTTCTTACTCTGTCACTCAGTTTTAATCCACTCATGCTTCTCAACGCTCTCATCTCTACCGCATTTATTTTACTTTTGTGATTCTTCTGCCATACCCAACTTTCACTACCATAAATAAGTGTTGGCATCAACACTCCAGCATGCACAGCCAGTTTGGCCCTTTGAGGCACCATTTGTTATTCATAAAGGCGCCCAAGTCACCATAATATTAATATTTACACTTAATAAATGGTTTTCAAATATAAAATTATGTTCAACAAAAGCCTTCATTAAATTGTAATATAAAGCAGTTGTAAATTGAATTAATAAATATCTATGGCTAATAAATTATCAATATGATATATTAGAGATTTATTAGACAGATTTTAGATTGGTATAATACAAGTAAGTGATAAATTTTAGCTTTGTGCTGTCTAGGTAATAAATAGATGCTAGATTTGTGTCATACAAGTAATAGATAGTCATTATATATCCGTGAGTTTAGTGTTGTACCGGTAATATATATGGATTGATGTTGTACAGGTAATATACAAATTTACACTTAACAAATGGTTTTAAGATTAAAAAAATAAATCATAATCTAAAGCAGTTGTAAATTGAATTAATAAATATCTATGGCTAACAAATTGATAATCAGATATTAGAGATATATTAGACAGATTTTATATTGGCATTTTGGTGTTGTACAGGTAACAGATAGATACTAGATTAGTGTCATGCAAGTGATAGATTGACTTGAGTTTAGTGTTTGACAGGTAATATATAGATATGAGCTTGCTGTTTAGCAGATAACAGATGTTGGATAAACATTAGATTGTTATTGTACAGACAACAGATAGATATTAGGTTTGTGCTGTGCAAGTAATAGATAAATGTTAGATAGCTATCGTTTGTGGCACATCTGGAAAGTACTCCCAGGTTTGAGTTACCAGGTCCTAGTTACCGCCCTACCAGCAAAGTCATATCTTCAAGCAAAAAGGCTTGTGTAGAAACTATAAGAGATAAATTGCCACTTACTAGATTAACGCGCTTTCATCTTAGCTTATCATCAGGTCTGATAACTGCCAAGAGTTAAACTGTCAGTAATAAAAAACATTCGAATTCGAACGTCGAACATTCCTCAGTGTCTAAAAACAAAATTATATGAACAATGCGTGTTGCCAGTGATGACTTACGGTTGCGAAACATGGCCAATGACTATGCGCCTTATTAGGAAGCTCAGGATCACACAGCGGGCGATGGAACGAGCTATGCTCGGAGTATCTCTTCGGGATCAAATCCGAAACGAAGAGATTCGCAGAAGAACAAGAGTTACCGACGTAGCTCGAAGAGTCGCCGAGCTGAAGTGGCGATGGGCAGGGCACAAAGCTAGGCGAACCGATGGACGTTGGGGTCCCAAGGTACTGGAGTGGTGGCCGCGTACCGGTAAGCGCAGCGTTGGTAGACCCCCACCTGATGGACAGATGACCTGAAAAGGGTCGCGGGAAGCCGATGGTTGCAAACCGCACAAGACCGTGTATTGTGGAAATCCTTGGAGGAGACCTATGTCCAGCAGTGGACGTCCATCGGTTGAGATGATGATGATGATGAATGAATAAAAAAAAGCTAATATAGAGCCATTAAATAGGTTTTATACAGGAAATAGATAGTTTGGTATTTAACAGGTAATATATAAATATGACATTGATGTTGTACAGGTAACAAATATAAATTAGATAGCCATTAGATTGGTGTTGTGCAGGTAATAGATAGATATTAGATAGCTCTTAAATATAGTTAGATATGTGTTAGATATAAACTTATCAGCTAGTGTTGTATATCTAATTCAACCTAATGATGATGATGATTAAATTTACAAAACTTATCTGTGTTCCGTATTTAAGGTACAGTAAAAGTGCGAATAAATCCAGAATAGATTATTATGGAGGTACAGTCAGACATTATTATATTGCTGAAAATGATGATGATTTGGGGAAAGAGTTTGAGGTGAGTTATCTGTTTGATTTTCCATGGGGTATAGGGACTTGAAGAATTAATATTGCCTCACGTGATTCACTGGACAGGAAACTTGTTAGAATATTATTAATTCACTCAGAGGGCTAAAAAATTACTGCTTTCTCAAAATTCTAACCGCTTTGCTCTTCTTAAACTTAATCCACTCTTTCTTTAAATGAGAAGGTTGATGAAATTGGAGAGTTCTCATTTTTTATATATACGTTTTCAAGGTATTCCCTGTAACTACTGATGAAGTGACAAATAAGGATAAATGTAAGAAAACCTTACATCGAGGACCGGCGGTGAATCTTCTGTCACCTTCTAATAAATACAAATATGAAGGTAAACTATTTATTTTATTTTTATGTAACTTAGCTGATGACAGAACTTTCGAAAGTGCGATTTTTCTCTTGTCTAGTAGAGGTTCTGAGTTTCCCAGGAGTGTAGATCTAGGCCAAGCTATTCCCTCTCTAAGAAGAATGAGATGAGAGCGTTGAGAAGTTTGAGTGGATTGAAACTGTGTGACAATAAAAGAAGATGTAGTGACTAAAATTGAGAAAGGTATGCTTAGATGGTTTGGGCACGTAGAGAGGATGAATGAAAGGAGACTGTAAAAAGGATTTATGAGTCAAGAGTGAATGCGAAAGGGGAAGACCAAGGCGAACGTTTCTCGACCAAATCCAGGACATTTTAAGTAAGGGCCAAGTCAAGAGTACTCTAAACCGATGAACTTGTATGAAAGGTTTAATGAGAATGAAAGAAGAGAAGGAGATATGCAAGGATCGTGGCAAATGGAAGGACGTGGTCTCTGCTTACCCCTATAGGAATGAGGAATGAGGCGAGGCTCTGTATGTATTCCCTCTTTCCAGAAATTAAGAGAGGTTTTGACAGCTTGTGTTCAACCTAAGCAGATTTATGAAATCCCATCCTCTAATTTGTTTGAATCTGGATGGGTAGAGGTTTCGGTCACGGCTAGTTGCCACCCTGCCAGCAAAATCGTATTGCCAAGTAAAATAATTGCGTACTGCTACGATGCTGTTTAGAAACCAGGTTACGCTTCTGTCTTAAAATGTATAGACTTACCATCTATGAGTTACCATCCGGCGAGACCTGTTGGTAATCAAAATATTTATCCAAAACAAATGCATCTCACGATATTGATAGTTGTTGTAAAAAAACATATTTTAAAAACGTCTTATTAGCATCAACGCTCCATCATGTTAGTACAGCTAAATAAAAAGACAGTTCAATAAAAAATACATTACTAAGACTTAGTTATATATGTCGGAGTGCAATAGTTTGTGAAACACTGGCGCCATCTGTGTTTTGCATGGGGCAGAGTCAATAGGGACAATCCGGGGGGCGTCTCTCCAGTTCTCGAGTGACGGCCCGCCGGAGCAGTCGACTGTTGAAACTGTCGCGTTCTATTATTATTAATTGATATCGGGAACATTAAGTGATTGAACATTATAATCTGCGTTCAGTAATAGTTTGATTGCATCACCATTACCCATCTACGCCCACAGTATGGAAATTGAGTTATGGATGCTATTAATGACTATGTCGGCGAAGACCCTTACATACACTCCTATGCTTTATGCCCCTTCCTTCATATTCTCCGACATATATATTTATAACTGCCTCGTTGGTCTAGTGGTTACCATGTTCGACTACAGATATGAGGTCCTGGATTCGAGTTCCGCGCCGAGCTAATTTAAAAACGATTTTCCCGAAGTTGGTGGTGTGCTCCACCACTGTACCTCGGAGAGCACGTTAACCTGCCAACCTGCAGTGGAGCAGAGTAGTGGGTCTATGATCTATAAACGCTCATATGCTATCTCATATGAGTAAGCCTGTGCCCAGCAGTGGGATGTTAATGGGCTGCTACTGACTTACTACTTTTATGTTAATAGGTAAAGCAACTTACAATGAAAAAGAAGTTGATGTGTGGAAGTATTTGGATGTCGACAAAGATAAAATTAAAACAGAACAAACGTTATACACGTATAGGAACGAGGACGAAACAGATGTACCTGTTTTGTAAGTATGACGCCTTTCTTAATATAATACAGACTCTTTCACTACATACTAGGAATATTTTCTATATTTTTCGTTACGTCCAATCCACTACCAATGAAATTTCTTTCGCTATAAATCTTCAGGAACGTTATTTTATCGTGTTTGGTTACGTCTGATCCATTACGAACAAAAACTCTTTACTACAAACTTCTACGAATATTTTTTTATAATTTCTGATTACGTTTGATCCCTTACGAACGAAAATTCTATCATGAGAATCCTCTAGGAACATTTTCTATTATTTCTGGTTACGTATGATCCATTACGAACAATTCTATCACTAGAATCCTCTACGAACTTTTCCTACCATTTCTCGTTACGCCCGATCCCCTACGAACGAAAATTCTATCACTAGAATCCTCTACGAACTTTTCCTACAATTTCTCGTTACGTCCGATCCCCTACGAACGAAAATTCTAACATTAGGGACCTCTACGAACATTTCCTATGCTTTCTGGATTCGTCTGATCCATTACGAACGAAAATTCTGTCATTAGGATCCTCTACGAACTTTACCTATCATTTTTCGTTAAGTCCGATCCACTACGAACGAAGATTCTTTACTACAGCCCTCTACGAACATTTTCTATTATTTCTGGTTACGTATGATCCATTACGAACAAAAATTCTATCACTAGAATCCTCTACGAACTTTTCCTATCATTTTTTGTTACGTCCGATCCCCTACGAACGAAAATTCTATCACTAGAATCCTCTACGAACTTTTCCTACCATTTCTCGTTACGTCCGATCCCCTACGTACGAAAATTCAAACATTAGAGTCCTCTACGAACATTTCCTATGCTTTCTGGTTTCGTCTGATCCATTACGAACGAAAATTCTGTCATTAGGATCCTCTACGAACTTTACCTATCATTTTTCGTTACGTCCGATCCCCTACGAACGAAAATCTATCATTAGAATCCTCTACGAACTTTTTCTATCATTTTCCGTTACGTCCGATCCACTACGAACGAAAATTCTATCACTAGAATCCTCTACGAACATTTTTTATCATTTTTCGTTATTTCTGATCTATTACAAATAAAGGTTGTTCAACTACAAAGGTATGCGAAGGTTTTTAATCGTTATTGTATGCGAATACAGTTTTTTTATAAAGCTCACGTCAAAGATTCAAAGGTCTCATTTTAGGCAATCAGTTTTGATTTTTGAACTGAAACTTCTTGTGGCACTTTTAGAACAAATATCGTAACTAGGAATGCGAGGTACAAGTTACACGAGAGAGAAGCCAAAGAAGTTTCACTTCTCAGAGGTACAGTTTATTTTATGTATTACTCGTTTATTGTTAAACAGACGTGAAGTGAAGAAACACAACCTCTGGCTTGGAAGGCTGGCTAGTCACAGCTTCACGAGATATTATGACTTCAGTAAACCTGCTGATGAAGATATGGATCATACCTTAGGTTTGTCAATTAGTAAACCGTTTTTCGTTTTAGCAGACATAGTTTCTGATTATGTGGGAATAAGGGATAATGTGTTATTAGTTTGACTGTTTATCGTCTTTAAGAACGGCTTCCGTCAATTCCTTGAACGTTCTTAGTCCAATTCAGGGTGAGGAGGGTCTTGCTGGGTTTTATTGGGTATTCTGACAAAGCCAGTGGGTCCCACACTCCTTTCCTCGTGTTAGAATTGCATAAAAGCCTTTCCCAGTGAAAAAATGGGGCGAATTTAGGAATTTCTTTGCATCTGAATTGGTAGGAGGCTTCGGCTTTAACTAGTTGCCATCTTACTAGAAAATAAATGTCGCTAAGCAAATAATTTATGTCCTACTATGATGTGTATAAACCATAAGAGGTATAAAACAAGTTAAAAGTGCGTGCATAAAAAGTACACATGTCAGAAGTGAAACTTCTTTGACAAGGTAATCGTTAAGTCTTGTTTATATTGATAAACACGTAAAATTTTAGATTTCCGAAATTTAGAAGGAGGGAAAAAGGAAGATATCTTCGCAATTTAAGTAAAAGCAAGTAGCAGCCCATTAACGTCCCACTGCTGGGCACAGGCCTCCTCTCTCGCATGAGAGAGGGTTTTTAGAGCATAGACCCATCACGCTGCTCCACACGACACGACCGGAGAGAGATCAGGCGCAGGACCGACGGCTTAACGTGCTCTCCGAGGCACGGGAGTGGATAGCACCGCCAACTTCCCAATATTGAGTAAATCTTAATAGAAAACTCAATATTGATTTTTGAATTGGCCCGGAACTCGAACCCAGGACCTCATGTCTGTAGTCGAACATACTAACCACTAGACCAATGAGGCAGTATCTTCGCAATTTAATTGTCGAGAATTAATACAAATAATTTAATGGCAAATTGAAATGCCACGTGTTATTTGTAGATATTAAAACTAACTTCACTTCACTTCAAAAAGTGTGACCTTAAACACTAGAAAAGTATGTATTTATCAAATAAACCGGGGAACCTTTTCTTATAGAAGGGCCACAAATGTCATGAGGATACTTTTGTGTCACATTTTACCACGTTGTGGTGTAAAAGAAGACGTAGTGACTAAAATTGAGAAAGGTATGCTTATATGGTTTGGGCATGTAGAGAGAATGAATGAAAGGAGACTGACAAAAAGGATTTATGAGTGAATGCGAAAGTTGGAAGGGGAAGGCCAAGGCGAACGTTCCTGGACCAAATCCAGGACATTTTAAATAAGGGCCAGGTCAAGAGTACTCTAAACCGACGAACTTGTATGAAAGGTTTAATGAGAATGAAAGAAGCGAAGGAGATATGCAAGGATCGTGGCAAGTGGAAGGATGTTGTCTCTGCCTACCCCTATGGGAATGAGGCGTGATGCTATGTATGTATGTACATTTCACCTTTTCACTTCCCTTCTAGACGACCACATTTTTATATTTTATCGCTAAATAGATTGATTTTAGCAGCATTACCCTAAAGTTTGCTTTCCAGCGACTATATAAGTTCTATTTAATGTTTTTAGAGGAAACTTGCAATGACACCATTTCAAATCTCGGTGGTTTGCGTGAAAAGTTACAGGATTCTCCGCATCACTTCTCATCAGATGTTCAGGAAGCATTTAACAGGTGATTACATTTTTTGTACAAATAAAGTAACAGTTATTTCACTATAAATATTTTATCTCCAAATGTTCAATGTGTTATCTTCTTCTTTCGTACCAAACTATGCGTAGACATAACACCAGTCCATAGAAAATCAGTTACAAAGTGACCGTTACTAACGGTGCGTGTGTCGCGTTTAATGACAAGATTTATGGTGATATTTTATAAACTGTGAGTGTTTATTAGTGATTATTTGTGTTTTTGATTATATAATTGATGTGAATAACAATGAAAACCCTTCAGGTATGTTTTAAGTTTTAAAACTGCCTCATTGGTCTAGTGGTTAGCATGTTCGACTACAGACATGAGGTCCTGGGTTTTCTATTAAGATTTTGTCAATATTTGCCCGAAGTTGGGAAGATGACGGCGTGATTCACCCCCGTGCCTCGGAGAGCACGTTAAGCCGTCGGTCCTGTGCCTGATCTCTCTCCGGTCGTGTCGCATTCCCGTCACGCCGGACTATGAGAGTGAAGGAATAGAGAGTGCACTTGTGTACTATGCCTGCCAATCCGCAGTGGAGCAGAGTGGTGGGTCTATGCTCTAAAAACCCTCTCTCATATGAGCGAGGAGGCCTGTGCCCAGCAGTGGGACGTTAATGGGCTGCTACTTACTTTTTTTTTATTTCTCAAACTCATTCGGAGTGTTAAAACATTAGCTGGCGTAGAATTTGAATAATAAAATATTCTAAACAGTCACAATAACATGTTTTTTGCAGCTACATAACTCATCATGAGAAAAGCTATGAAGGGAACGAGCATGAGTTGAGGAAGGAGATATTCGAGAAGAACTGGAGGCAAGTTACATTATCTTTTTAATGAAAAAATTGTTCGTAATTTAACCTTTAACAGGTCCTATGTCTCCGTATAACAGTGCATTTGGATATTATCTTAAGTAATATGAAGAGGAGACGTTTATGTTTTTATAATAATAATAATAATAAAGGATTCTCAGCTTGCCATGCCACCAGGATTCTCGGCTTGCCATGCCACCTTGGCTCGACAGTTTCAGGAAGCAATGGCGCAGAAAGCGCTCCCGAACCTTTTTACCACCGGGATCACTCACCTAGCTCCTAAAACGAGCAATGCCGCTGACCCAACTAAGTACCGCCCGATAACGTGTCTTTCTTCAATCTATAAGACACTGACATCCATTCTGAGCCGCAAGATCTCGTATCACATCGACGAGAATAACATCATGTCTGTGGCTCAGAATGGATGTCGGGGCGGTAGTCGCGGCACGAAGGAGCTCCTCCTCATTGACAGCGTCGCGGGCCAACTGGTTAAGCGCAACCGTCGCAATTTCTCCGCCGCATGGATCGACTACAAAAAGGCATTCGACTCGGTGCCTCATTCATGGCTCCTGAGGGTCCTCGAGTTGTACAAAATCGACGGTACACTTCGAGACTTCCTTGGAGAATGTATGAGGCAATGGAGCACGATCCTCTGTCTCCATGGCGAGCGACTGACGGCTGCCGATGACCGAATCAGGATACGGAGAGGTATTTTCCAGGGCGACTGTCTGAGTCCTCTATGGTTCTGCTTGTCCCTAAACCCCCTCAGTTTTCTGCTGGAGAGGTCTGGGACGGGCTTTCAGTTTCGGAGGGGAGGGGCTAGGGTACCTCACCTTCTCTACATGGATGACCTCAAGCTGCTAGCACCCAACGCACCACGCTTGCAGGAGTTGCTGAAGATCACCAGTGACTTCAGCAATTCCATCAGGATGGAGATGGGGCTAGATAAGTGTGCGGTCCTTCATGTGGAGAGGGGACAGGTATCCCACTCGGCCGAGATCAACCTCGAGCCGACCCAGCTCAAGACTCTCTCCGAGACTGAAACATACCGGTATCTGGGCATGTCCCAATGTATGGGGGTGAAAGAGGCAGACATGAAGCAGTCAGTTTGCGAGGTATTTTATGGGCGCCTGACAAAAATTCTTAAGAGTTATTTGTCGGGAGCTAATAAAATCCGAGCGTATAACGGCTGGGTCATGCCTGTTCTCTTGTACACCTTTGGCATACTCAGATGGACTCAGACCGAGCTTGACGCCTTGGACAGACGAGTCCGCACGACTATGACTTTCCATCGCATGCATCACCCGAAGTCCTCCGTTATGAGGCTGTATATACCCCGGAAATGTGGTGGTCGAGGCCTACTTAGTGCTAAGACCATGCATAACCGGGAGATATCCAGCCTCAGAACGTATTTTGAGACGAAGAGGGAGAGCCCGATGCATCTGGAAGTCATAGAATGTGATAAAGGGCTCACTCCCCTATCCTTGGCCAACGAGAATTGGCAGAGACCGGCGGTGCTAAGCACCTCTGACAGGGAGGCCGTATGGAAGGGGAAGGAAATGCATGGACGGTTTTTCAAGGCTCTACACGAGCCTCACGTAAACCGAAAAGCCTCCGTGCAATGGCTGCGCTTCGGGGACCTCTTTGGGGAAACCGAAGGATTTGTCTGTGCGATACAGGATCAGGTGGTCAAGACGAGGAACTATCGAAAGTACATTCTGAAGGATGGCACTCACGACATATGTCGAGCTTGTCGCCATCCCGGCGAGTCACTCAGACATGTGCTTTCGGGATGTTCCGCGCTTGCCAACACTGAGTATCTCCACAGACATAATCAAGCGGCCAAAATCCTTCATCAAGAGCTCGCCCTGATGTACGGTCTTCTTGATGAGAGACTGCCGTATTATAGGTACCAGCCGGTGCCAGTACTCGAACGCGACGGTGTCCGACTCTATTGGGACCGGTCCATTATCACGGACAGGACCATACTGGCCAACAAGCCTGAT
>JACTOM010000081.1:560714-629409 GCA_015832385.1 Elymnias hypermnestra
TCGTCGTCGTCGTCGTCGCTTCAACCGATGGACGTCCACTGCTGGACATAGGTCTCACGAAATGATGCCCACAAGACCCGATCTTGTGCCGCCTGGCTCCAGCGGCTACCGGCGATCCTCCTTATATCGTCGGTCCACCTTGTGGGGGGTCTTCCTACACTGCGTCGTCCAGTGCGGGGTCGCCATTCCAGCACTTTCCGACCCCAACGTCCATCGGTTCGTCGGACTATGTGCCCCGCCCATTGCCACTTCAGGTTCGCGATTCGTAGAGCTATGTCGGTGACTTTGGTTCTGCTACGGATCTCCTCATTTCTGATTTGATCGCGTAGAGAAACTCCGAGCATAGCCCTCTCCATCGCACGCTGAGTGACTCTGAGCTTCCGCATGAGGCCCATAGTCAGCGACCACGTCTCAGAACCGTAGGTCATCACTGGCAACACGCACTGTTCGAAGACTTTCAATGTGTGACTGTTTGATTTCATAATGTGTTTTGTTAGTATGTTTGTAATGTTTTCACACAAAAACTACTGGAGCGATTTCAAAAAATTTATCACCATTAGAAAGCTGCATTATCCTTGAGTGGCATAGGCTAAATTACTTTCCCAAAAAAAATAGGGACCCATAAGAAAAATGCATCAATGTAACCCAAGGTGCGAAAACTATTGGAGACAGAACAAAATGTTCTACAATATTATAGAACGTTAATCTACATAAAACTACTGTAGTTATGCCTCAATAACTACTATTTGCATTAAAAGTTAATAATATCCTTATCCTATTAAATGTTTTATTAAAGACCGTTTCAATACCTGTAAATTACTTTTTGAATTATTAAAATCGGACATTCCATTCAAAAGATATAACGAATTGAAAAATGTCCATCTAAAGACAATTGCGGTGATCCTTATAACTGGGCTTGCAACTGGTGAGTTAGCTCATATCCTGAGGATACCAATGATACCCATCGAGCTTCGCCACCAGTCGAAATTTTCCCTAGCGAACCCAGAACCCCTGTTAGCGAGGCGAGTATTTGCACCTTTGAACCAGGGAGACCTAGTGGCCTATTTATTACATCTTTACTAAGTCAGCCCTTATTTTCAGACGAGTCGTCGAGCATAACAAACAGAATTTGGGTTATACCCTCACTTTGAACAAGTTCTCCGATCGCACAAATGAAGAACTGGCATACTTGACGTCTCTCAGACCTTCCACAGAACACGTGGGTACAATTGCCTTCCCACACACTGAAGAAGAAGTTGAACAAATAGTTGGAGAACTACCAGAGTCTTACGACATGAGGATCGAGGGTGTTATTACTTCGATTAAAAGTAAGAATACTATTGATGATGATATTAAAGAACCACTTTCGATTCAAAGTTTTAAGGGTTTTACGCGACCTTTTTTTAAGAAAAACCCACGAGAATCCTAATGGGTTGACCTTTTTTAACTTTATCATTGTAATATAGTTCAGGTTTGGATTTGGTTTAATTCAACTTATAGCCTTTAATTAATTCCAGGGCCTTTTTATCGTCCTTGAAAGCTTATTGTGTGATTTTTCAATTAGCTTTCTCTAACTTATTCCTTTGGATCAATTTAAGGGTTATGTATTAAGTGATATCCCTGATGAATCAATAAATATTAGTTCTTCAAAGCATTAGCTGTTTCACTGGTTTAACAAATTTCTATTTGTGATTATAGATCAAGCGTCCTGTGGTTCTTGTTGGGCTTTCTCAACAACAGCTGCGGTGGAAGGAGCATTGGCTCGAAGCAATGGAGGACGAAATATTGATCTTTCCGAACAATCATTGGTAGATTGTGCTTGGGGGTAAGTGGTATCACATAAATAGCATCGCGCCTCATTTCCTTAGGGGTAGGCAAAGATCACGACCTTCCCCTTGCCACGATCCTTGCATATCTCCTTCGCTTCTTTCATTCTCATTAAAACTATACAAGTTCGTCGGTTTAGAGTACTCTTGACTTAGCCCTTAATTAAAATGTCCTGGATTTGGTCCAGGAACGTTCGCCTTGGTCTTCCCCTTTCAACATTCCCATTCACCCTTGACACATAAATCCTTTTTGTCAGTCTCCTTTCATTCATTCTCTCTACATGCCCAAACCATCTGAGCATACCTTTCTCAATTTTAGTATTTTAAACCACAACATTCTCTTATCACACTATTTCTTACCTTTCACTCATACTTCTTAACGCTTTCATCTCTACCGCATTTATTATAGTTTTGTGCTTCTTCTGCCATACCCTACTTTCACTACTATACATAGGTGTTAGCACCAACACTCCTCCAAGCACAACCAGTCTGAGGCTCTTTAAGACACCATCTGGCTATTCATCATTTACCATATTCCCTGCATTCACTCTGCTTTCAATATAACTTTCACATGTTTCACCTATTGTAAATTTAGATATCAATTTTACAAATTCTTTCACCTCTTCCACTTGGTCCCCATCTATCAAAATATTGCCATTCATCATAGATTCATCTCGTTCAAAAAGCATAACTTTCGTTTTGTTTACATTCACTTTCATTGCTTTCCTATTCAAAGCTTCATTCGTAATATTTAGCATCTCCTGTAGCTCATTAGCGGATGACGCAAGTATTACTTGATCATCAGCGTAGTATAAACATTTGATGAGTAATTCATTCATTCTTAACCCATACATACTTTCGTTTAAATTTGTCAAAGAGTTATCCATGAATTGGTTGAATACATCCCTGGCTTCCCCCATTTTAGGTTTGACCAGGATGCTTGAGGCATTTCCCATCGTGAAAGAAAAGAAACTGCTTTCACCATTGTTCCCCTTACTCGGCAAGTCGAGAAGTTTTATTAAAAAATTGCTGTTTGTTTTTCAGTTTCGATAACATGGGCTGTGCCGGCGGCATGATCGATGGTGCTTACAAGTATATTCTGAAACACGGGATTCCCTCGCAAAGGGAATATGGATTGTATTTAGATGAGGTAAGAACTTGTGGTTAACCAACAACAGAATGTCCACAACTGGGCATAAAATAGCAAGGTGACCTATTAACGAATTCCAACTGGCCAAATTTTTAATGGACACAGCTGAACGAACATCTACAATGCTATTAACTTTTCTGTGGGCAAATCTCTGAAACGGCTGGATCGATTTTGACAGGACTTTTGCTGGTACATAGCTGATGTTTTAAGGTGTAATTTACTTTAAGAAAAAGCATTCGGAGTTAGCTAGTAATACTATATTGATTGTCTCATTGATCTAGTTATTGGTCAGCTTATTAGCAGTATTGGTCTAGTATTGTATAGTACTCGGTGTGCTCCACCCCCGTGCCTCCTTAAGTACGTTAAGCCGTCGGTCCTGCGCCTGATCTCTCTTTCACGTGTTGTATTGCCGTCACATCCCACTATGAGAGTGAAAGAATAAACAGTGCACGTGTGTTAGCGCAGACACTTGTGTAATATTCCAGTGTCGCAGTTGGAGCAGCAGTAGAAAACCCTCTTCTATGAGTGAGAAGGTCTGTCCTCAGCAGTAGAACGTTAATAGATTTTTTTACGCTGAGAAATACTTTTAGGCATGAACTCTGACCTATAAGGTCAGGAGTGAGGGACTCGGCGCAGGAAGAGACCACGCAATACCTACTAAAACCCAGAGAAACCCTCTTCATCCATAAATGAGTCATCAGGTGTTCAATTTCCGTATTCAACCCTGGTATCTTAGATGAGTCCAACTGAGGATTCAAGGAGGTGGCAAGAGGCCCACAAATGCGCGCTAGAACCCTGCCTCCTTCGGCGGTGAGGGGTAGCTTCCTCTGCATTCTTCCTCTCTCGCTCTTGGGCTAGTAGAATACTCCTCCCCACTTCCTCTCATTGGAGAGCATCGCACCTATAACGCTCCTCACCGAGAGGTCCCCAGGGTGCACAATCTGCCACAGTGTGATGCGTTGAGGGACGTTAACGGGTTGCTATACTATATTAATTTACCAATCTTTTATTTTAGGACGGTCGATGCAATTTGGACAACATGACTAAGTTCTACAACATCAAAGGTTTCGCAGCAGTTCCTCCTCTGAGTGTTAATGCCATGAAAGTGGCATTGTACAAGTACGGCCCCGTGACTGTCGCCATTAATGCCAACGAAAATGTCAAGAACTACAACAGCGGTGTCTTCTACGACCCCAAATGGTATATCATTGTAATTTATATAACGTATTCCCTAATAATAAACTGCCTCATTGGTCTAGTGGTTAGCATGTTCGACTACAGACTTGAGGTCCTGGGTTCGAGGCCCGGGTCGGGCCAATTCAAAATCGATATTGAGTTTTCTATTAACATTTTCCCAATATTTGCCTGAAGTTAGGAAGTTGGAGGTCCTGCGCCTGATCTCTCTCCGATCGTGTCGGATTCCCGTCACATCGAACTATGAGAGTGAAGGTATAGAGAGTGCACTTGTGTACTATGCCTGCTAATCCGCAGTAGAGCAGCGTGGAGGGTCTATGCTCTAAAAACCCTCGTCCCTCTTAGTGAGGAGGCCTGTGCCCAGCAGTGGGACGTTAAAGGTCTGCTACTACATTCCCTAAAAGCAACATATATAACATGCATTGCATTTGATACAGGAAAAAAGCAATTTTGAATCGTCAGTAGTTCGTCCGTTTGTGACAAATCTAACACCGGTTCGGAAAGTTGAAACTGAGTAGAAACCGGCAAGAAACGCAGCAGTTACTCTTTTAAATGCAGTTTTATTGGTGTCCAAACATTTCTATGGCTTAAATAATCTTCAAAATTCTAATATGCCTTTTGTAAAAAAGTATGTTTTTGACAAATTTCTTAAAATTATTTGGAGGTAAAACTAAAACTGATTGTATATCTTATTAAAAATACGTATGCTCAACCCGACAAATGATTTCTGAGCCTTCTCCACTTTAAAATATGGAACAAGGTTTTATTTCTTGTATTAAAATTGTTTTTTTTTACTGTATAAGTGAATTTTATCACGGTTACATAAGATATGAAAGAATCGACGTTTCTCTGAATTAATCTCTTAGAGAAGCACGAGGTATTAATGGAAAAAGGGCACTTATGGCACATGTATCACATATGATACATTTGTAAAATATATCTCATAATGCAAAGGGTCTTCTTTAAAAGAGGTTTCCTGTATAATGTATTACATATGCTACTAGGATAATATTCGGCGCATGTATCACATATGATACATTTGTAAATAATATTCCATAATGCAAAAGTATTTGTTCCAAACAAGTGTCCTGTCTAATGTATAACATATGATACTTGGATATTAACTGGCGCATGTATCACATATGATACATTTGTTAATAATATTCCATAAAGCAATTACATATGACATATGGATGACATGTGATGCATGTATCACATTTGATATATGAAAATATTGAACAATGTATCTCATACTCCGAGATCACATTTTACATGTCATATGTGATGCAATTGTCATATATGATACATGAAAAATGTATCACCTAAATAAAAATAGCATTTAACGCATGTATCACATACGATATATTATTAACATACCTTTACTAAATACGATACATTAAACAGTACTGTACAAACGACATATACATCATATTTCGCATACGATACATACATCGCGTAACATGTATCACATATAATACACGTTTTCGAATATAATATGATTTGCTTATCAGGATAGCATGCTTTTAATAACTGTATAATTAGTTAAAGTAAAGTCCGAGAGAGCGTAAGTATGTATTCATTCGTATCTTTTAAGGGCCACTCACTATAATTTCTTTAATTTTAATCTAATTTCTTCACTCTCTAACCACCTCTCATGACAGTTTGTAATATTTATTTCCAGTAATACAAGCGGTCCCAACCATGGTGTCACGGTGGTGGGATACGGTGTCAGGGATGGTGCCACCTACTGGATCGTGAAGAATTCCTGGGGGGAAGACTGGGGGGAGGACGGCTACATCCTCTTCTCCGCCACCAACAACAACTGCCACCTTCTAGAAAGTGCTTATTACCCTGTTGTTTAAACAACAGAATTGATACATAATAATATAGATTACATTCATGTCTGAATAACAAAACAACACATTTTAGAGTAAAGCTTCAGTAATCTTTTGTCGCGTAGAGCATACGTAATTTTAACACGATACCTCAATGAAGCATGTGTCGTTTGAACAATACTGTTTAATATATCGTATTTAGTAACAGTATGTTATTCATGTATCATATATGACTGGTGGGAGGCTTCGGCCGTGGCTAGTTACCACCCTACCAGCAAAAACGTACCGCCAAACAAAGAGATTTGTGTTCCGGTACGATGCTGTGTAGAAACCGTAAGGGGTTTATCGCCTCTTAACAGATTAGCGCGCTTCCATCTTAGACTGTATCATCACTTACCATCAGGTGAGATCACGGTCAAGCGCTAATCTGTCAGCAATAAAAAAAAAATGACACTTGCACGATATGTTACCCGTGTATCATATATAATACGTGGACAGAAAACCTGTTTGGAAGAAGACTTTTTGCATTATGGAATGTTTTTACTAATGTATCATATGTGATACATGCGCCAGATATTATCCAAGTTTCTATGTAATACATTAGACGGGGAACTTGTTTGGAACAAAACATTTTGCATTATGGAATATTTTTTACCAATGTATCATATGTGATACATGCGCCAGATATTATCCAAGTTTATATGTAATACATGAGACAGGGAACTTGTGCGAAACAAAAAATTTTGCATTATGTAATATTTTTTACCAATGTATCATATGTGATACATACGCCAGATATTATCCAAGTTTAAATACATTAGACGGGGACCTTGTTTGGAATAAGACCTTTTGCATTATGGAATATTTTTTACCAATGTATCATATGTGATACATGCGCCAGATATTATCGAAGTTTATATGTAATACATTAGACGGGGAACTTGTTTGGAACAAGACCATTTGCATTATGGACTATTTTTTACAAATGTATCATATATGATACATGCACCATAATTACATAATTATAAGAAATATTTTATTAATAAGATGTTATACAGTGTGATTTAGAAAAGCAGTGTTGGTAACTCCTTTAGAGTTACTAATGAGTTTCTCGCAGGTTACTTTTCAGTGACATCAATTTTCCGAGCTAGTGGTAGATTTGTTACCAACGAACGGACTACTGACGATTCAAAAGAGCCTCGTATCAATTTTAATATGTTGAATTTTGTGGATTCGATAACTATCCGTTTTCAGTAAGAGTCTACGTCGCGAAAGAAATATCTATTCTAAATATTAAATCAATTGAGCGTATACTTTTAATTATCATGCAAGTTATCGTTTCTCATTTATATATACAAATTCCGTAAGAATTTGCGAAACCCCGTTCTTAGTAAGAGTCTACCTCGCGCAAGGAATGTGCAAGCCGAATTTCAAATCAAGTGGGCGTATTATAAAGAGCCCGCAGAAATATATCGTTTTTCGCTTTTCCCAATTCCATGAGATTTAGAAAACTCCGTTCTTAGTAAGAGTCTACCTCGCGAAAGGTATACGCCAAATTATAAGTCAAAATCATATTCAACGAATTTTTAAACTCTTTATGGATTTGGTTTGCCATCTTGACGGCTTCGTTGGCACTTTGCTAGCAGAGACCCCGGATTCGATCCCTGATCGATGGTTGGAGGCTTCGGCCGTGGCTAGTTACCACCCTACCGTGATACAAGAGATTGTGTTCCGGCACGATGCTGTGTAGAAACCATAAGAGATGAATTGCCTTTTACTAGGTTAGAGCTCTTCCATCTTAGACTATATCATCACTTACCAGCAAGTGTGATTACAGTCAAGCCCTAACCCATCAATAAAGATAATATTATTATTATTACTGCCTTTATATTTATCAAAAATCATTTTATAACGACTTTTTCAATCCTTGCTATTGCATTACAATAATTTAATATGCCACAACAGGTTTAGACATGTTAAATGCTTCTCGAGACATTCTTGAAAAAGGAAAAATTTAAAAATACAGTCGCTTGCCCCGCCCCGCACGAACGTTGTTTACATCAATTGCCCCGCGGGTCGAATGATGCTAAAGTGGCTAGTTAGTAAAATTATACAAAGTTTTGTTAATTAACTTAAGACTCTGGTGTAGCGTCATGTTGCGCTAAACTTTAAAATAGTGAAAAAAGGCGGTCTTGTATTTATTATATGTTATATTTGTCGTTATTCACATCACTTATAATCAAAAACATAATTAATTATTAATAAAAACTCACAGGTTATGAAATACCACAAACGTCAGTAACGGTCACTTTGTAACTGATTTATTTTTTGCATTCTATTATATGGTGTTATCTCTACGCATATTTTGTTACTATAGTTACGGAGAAGCGACATAGATAATACACATTATGACTTGAAAAGAATGATGCTTATATCGCTGACTGCCCAAAATTGAGACAGAACTATCGTATCGCGTCAACCGGTAGTTGACATGGGCAATATAACAAAAACAAATTTTATCTGTTTAAATTAAACTTTTCACAACAATAATAGTTTTTTTTGTGAATAAATGTATATCATTATTATATTTAGACAAATGTAATCTATATTTTTAAGACTTTAGTTTCGATATATTGTTCAATATTGTATATAATTAGCGTAAATAAATTCCACACGTGCAATCTAAACGTTTGTTTTATTTTTTATTGTGATGGCAAAAAAATAAATCTATTTTAATGTTTATTAAATTATTTATATTAGGAACGTCCTTTGCCGCGTGTATCTGTTTGTTAACGGTAAACTCCAAAACTAGTAAACGGATTATCATCCAGTTTTAACCATTATATAGATTTGAGAGGAAGTGTAGGAAAGAAATTAAGAGGATTTTCTGCCAAAAGCCTTACAGATATAACAAAAACAATGTATGGTAGCGTGACACCCTTCGATAGCTCACACTCGCGAAGATTGCCGATTCAGAAGCAATGAAAATGCCAATGAAAATTCTTTACCCAACGCCCCGCCGTCCACTTGTCACCAGACGAGGTTTGTTCGCGCCATCTGGCGCTAAGCATTGATACCTCGGAAGCAGCGTACTCGCACCATCTGCAATCTTTCCGTACTAATGCACTGGTTATCGGGAGGCCTGCGTATACGACACGAGAGGGCGCCTCCTCCGTAGTCCCATTAGCATGGAGCAATATAGTTTATAGATCTCGAACTCTCGAAGCGTTTCGTGACGGGCCGCCTCGTGGGTTTTTGCCTTGGTTTTGTTGGGAAAGTGCGGTAATTCCACGCGTTATTTGGTTTTGTGGTGCCGGTGAAGTGGTCGTCGCTTTTTGAAGCCCTATCGTAGCCCCACGACGAAGTGCGGTGGGCCTACGAGCCTAGGTTATTAACGTCCACGCGGTGGCCGCAGTTGAACTTTCCTGTTGTTCCTGTGTCTTTGGAGAGAGGACCTCGTCGCCTACATCAGCCATCTGCGATGCCTTGGCAGGCAAATACACACTTAACAATTATACACACATACAAAATACACATCCACATGATCAATCATTTGCCGGGGCTCGTCGCCGTTGAGGAGATCGGCGCCGGGAGACCAGGTAGGCGCAAAATCATTCAAATCTATTCGACCCCTCTAGAATATCTCCCTTAACTTGTCCTCCCGCCGCCACGGGGACCGATTCGACCTGGATTTTTATGGGCCGGGTCCAGGGTCGAGTCCATGACACAGTCATGGCCGGCGTGAACAAGGTTGTATGTACGCGATCGAACTGTTGTTCAGCAGGAACGTTTACGCCGAATTGGCTTTCTATTATGTCGCGTGTATGACTGACACGCGGACACTATTGTGACAAGCAAACGACGTTGGTTGGTTCTTTATTTGTAAATAAGCGCGTCCTATGATTGGCGTTCCATTATTCGCCAATCACAGGGTTTACATTAATTGCACAAACAACTTAGGAAATGACAAACATACAAATATATAAACGCTATAGTCAACAAACATTTTTTCATACGATTTTACTAATATATATATAGACTCTAAGTTAATAAAATATGTAATATTCTTCTATACGAAAGCGAAAGGAAAAGTCGCGAACTTTTTTATATATCTACAAAAAGTCTGCAATAACATAAATCTATCTTTTAATATAACTGGCTATATCTATTTTATTTTCCAATAAAATAGTAATGTACAGTGCGGTAAATGGAAAGATTATACAAATAGAATTTAAATCAATATCTTAGGAGATATAGCAAATATAAATCCAAGCGCTAATTCTAGGTAAGTTACCTTTTACCTAGTTTATTGCGATTACCATTACAGTTTCGTTTTTTAAATTGTGAATACCTTGTGGATAAATACCAGGGGTACTCCTATATCATTCGATGATAAGGATAACGGGGACGCGATTAATAGATGATCAATCCCGCCAAAGAAGCGCTCGTTGAGCACCTGATGATCCACCTTCTCTATGTTATGCTGCAAGCCCCATATCCGTTACCCACTGGTGACCAAGGAAGGAAACGGCAATTCCAGTCCGACTGTCTCTTTTCCAGCCTTCTCCTACGAACGGTATGGGCACTGCTGCCTGGACTACTGCGCCATTTCCTGCGATATCACGTACTCGCATAAGGAGACAATCGCACACCATGATCATTCTAACGACAGAATGAGACACACGGTGGTCCTCTTTTCCGGAAATTTACTAATGGTTCGAACAACCCCGTTCTCCTCCCTGGACCACTCCGCTGCCTCCTTTCGCAATATCTCGTTCGCCTAAACAGGGACCATCTCATACCATGCTAACCATCATTCTAATGACGGTGGAGAGCCAGAGATCCACCAAGCTACCATGTTGACGGTGCAGCAAGTCTTGTACTGTATGATTTCTTACCATCAGGTTAATTCACAGTCAAGCGTTAACCTTTTTTTTAAAGAAGGAGAAATCTTGCAAAGTTACCTATACCTTGAGGGAGAAAATGGGTTATCCAGATAGCTGTCTTCTGCAACTATTACGTGGCTAAGCGTTTTTAGCTTTTGTTTGCGGTGGGAAATTTAATATTGCAGCCCGACTAGCGTCGGGGCTATGGGTCTCGGCGAGTGGGAGAACTCGCAATACTTACTAAAACTCAGCGGAACCCTCTTCTTTCATTAGTAGAACATCCGAGGAGCGCTCGCACATTCGTCTCTGATGTCTCAGTTGAGTTCAGCCGAGAGTTCACGAAGGCGGCATGACGGGTGCAAAAATACGCAGCCTGAATTACCGCCTTCGTCGTCGGTGAGAGGGAGCATGGACTGAGTTTTCCCTCTCTCGCTATTGGGCCTCTTAACTAGAAGGATCGCGCCTACAACGCTCTCCAGCGAAAGATCCTCGCCAATCAGAGCCACCAGAAGGTGACGCTTAAGAGCTTAGGCTGGACATTTTGTCAACAGCGGCACCAAACTTATGGCAAGCGGGTAACTCTTCACCTGCACCACTCTGAAAGAGAGCGACCTCTACCCCCTGGTAAACCAATATTCCAGGTGAGGGCGGATTCCACAGTGGCACGCCCGCTACTGGGGACCTATGATTCTCTCTTCACCTTTCAATAGAGCTCGGTCGGTTCGGGCCCTGATGCTCCAGCCCTCATCGGCATCAGGTTTTGCTGGAACAACTACAGCAAAGCCACCCTGGGACATTTCCCGGATCGCATTTTGAGCAACTAGTTTGTGAAGCCCTTTCAGGATTGTTTCTTAAGTAATATCGGCGAGTGACGTCATTAACTGGTTATCTTGGGCTGCCTGGCTCCAGCGGTTACCGACGTCTCTTTTTATATCGTAGGTACAGCTTGTGGAGTCTAGTTAAATTGGGCAGTCCAGTGCATTGTTGTCACCCAGCACCTTCGGGTAAACGAACATTTCGTTGGATCATGTCCTCGCCCATTGGTCACTTCATTGCAATTCTTAGGGCTATGTCGGTGACTTTGGTTCTTCTACGGATCTCCTCATTTCTGATTGGCCGCGTAGAGAAACAACGAGCTTCCGATTGAGGCCAATAGTCAGCGACCACATTTACTTTTCAACTAGCACGAACCTATTAGCAATTAAAAAACTAGACGGAGCTGTGAAACATTATAATTAATTGATGTATTTATTAGTTTTTTTAATTATGTCCTACTTTGATAACATTATTTTGTTATAAAGCTCTAATGATGGCGATAGCATGCAATTATGATTAAAGGCTTATCTATACTGAACTGGCAAAAGAGTTTGTTTGGTTGGTTGAATGCTTCAATCTCAGGAACTATTGTTTAGAGTACTTCATTTCAGTAGTTTTGAGACACAGAGATAGAGAGAGAGAAAACACTTTATTGGGCAGAAGATAAAAATAAAAAGACATATAAACCTTTTTAATATTAGTAAGGATTACGCTCCAAACTGAGCAGTTTTGTACTATGCTTTCCAACCCGCAGTAGAGCAGTGTTATGGGTTTATGTCCTAAAACCCCTTCTCCTATGACTGTAGAGGACTGGACCCAGCAGTGGGGACATTCACGAGTTACTGCTTACCTTTTCCCAATTCAGATATTAAATTCTTACTGAACCGATTCAAATTAAATTTAGCACACAGATTGACTAGACGAGCCTGAGAAATGACAAAAAGCTATTTGCATATGTGTTTTTTTTTTCGCTGGGAAATGCTTTATGCACGCCGGATGAAGTGTAAACATCCGGGAGTGTGGGACTCGCTGGTCGTACCAGCATACCTACTTAAACCCAGCGGAACCCTCTTCATCCAGGTGTTGGGATCCAGATGTTCGCTGGCGCATTCAGCTCTGGCGCCCCGGATGAATCCGACTTAAGGGTTTAGTTTAGATGAGGGAGAGCAGGCGAGCAATATTGCGCCTTCTAGCGCCCCCCTTCTTCCTTGACTCCTTCTGCAAGATGACGGCCTCGCAGAAGGACGTCACTGCTCTCCAACTTGACTCATCGCCAATCACAGCGCCCACAATGCTGGGGAGTGAGAGGTTGCCCAATCAGCGATGTCAAGATGTGACGCTGAGGTCCCCAAACCTGACAATTTGCCACTGTGTGGTGCGCAGTGTCTACGGCCGCCCCACAAATACAATCTGGTGCAGATACTTGCCGAAGAAACCATAATTTGCATATGTATACGTATTTGTTATTTGTATAATAATTAGTGTAAATGAACTGCCTCATTAGTCAAGTGGTTAGCACGGTTCGACTACAGACATGAGGTCCTGGGTTCGAGTCTCTGCTCGGGCCTATTGAAAAATCAATATTGAGTTATCTATTAAGGTTTTCTCAATATTTGCCCGAAGTTGGGAAGTGGGCATCTCTCTCGTCACATCGGACTATGTGAGCGAAGGAATAGAGAGTGCAGTGGAGTAGCGTGGTGGGCCTATGCTCTCAAAACCCTCGCTCCTCGGAGTGAGGAGGCCTGTGCCTGTTAAATACAAATTGAATTACAACTGAACTATATTATAGTATAACTCTGTGTGTTTCGGACTTTATAACGATAATATATAAATAGAAAATATAAATTAAACGTTCACTTTATAGGAAACATAATAAACGGTTTACAACAATGGTTAACGTATTTGTGGTTATATTTTTAATTACTGTGGGTGTTGGTGATGGATTTATTTTGGGTAAATTGTTGTGTTATTAAATATTGAGAAAGGTATAGATGGTTTGGGCATGTAGAATGAATGAATGAAAGGACACTGACAAAAAGGATTTATAGTCAAGAGTGAATGCGAAACTTGGATGGGGAAGACCAAACGTCCCTGGACCAAAATCCAGGACATTTTAAATAAGAGCCAGGTGAAGAGTACTCCAAATCGACGAACTTGTATGAAAGGTTTAATGAGAATGAAGGAAGCGAAGGAGACATGCAAGCATCGTGGTAAGTGGAAGGACGCCTAACCTTATGGGAATGAGGCGTGATGCTATGTATAATTTTGAAAGATATACGTCATTATTTTAATTTTTAGACGAAACACAGAAAAATATTACTTGGCCAGAAGAATACCATTTCAGAGGCGAAAACATTAATGTATTAAGTGGAATCATTGAACCTTTTGAGATATGGTGAGTCATTATGAATCAAATTAAACAATAGGGGGCAGTTTATGTGTATAAATTAGAAGCTTTTGTCAGAGTATTTTACTACAGGCTGGTCAAACCTGTTAAGATAATATTTCATATATTATCTAGCCTGTTAAGGTAGTCTTTGGTCGAATCTGTTCAGAAAGTGTTTCATACCATGATTTATCGAAACTGTAGAGGAAGTGTTTTTTGTATAGATTGGTCAAACCTGTTGAGAAAGTGTTTCATATACAGATTCTTTAACACTTTAGAGAGTTTTTATACTTGTCGGAGTACAATAGCCTGTGGAACGCTGGCGCCATTTATCTGTCTGCGGGGGGTAGAGTCAATAGAAATAATCCAGCGCATGTCTCTCCAGTTCTCGGGTGACGGCCCGCCGGTGCGGTCTATTTTTGAAACTGTCGCATTCCTAGCTATAGCTATCGGGAACATTAAGTGATTGAACATTATAATCTGAGTTAATTAATAAAGTGTTTGATTGCACCAAAAATACCCATCATCGCCCACAATATGGAAATCGAATTATGGATGCCAGTAATGACGATGTCTGCCGAGAACCCTACGCCCCTATGGTTTATGCTCCTCCTTCTCTCTTATTCTTCGACATACTAATTTTCGAATCTGTTAAGGAAGTGTTTTATATGTCGGAGAATAAGAGAGAACGGAGAAGCATAAAGCACGGGGGCGTAGGGTTCTCCACCGACATCGTCATTAATGGGATCCATTATTTAATTTCTTATTCTGTGGACGTTCGTGGGTAATGTTGGTGCAATCAAACACTTTGTTAATTAACTCGGATTATAATGTTCAATCACTTAATGTTCCCGATATCAATTTGCATAAAGTCATTAACAATAATAGCTAGGAACGCGACAGTTTCAATAGTCGACCACTTCGCCGACCGCCACTCGAGAACTGCCGAGAGACGTGCCGGACTGCCACAAACTCTTGCGCTCCGACATATATATAAATAGATTGGTCGAACCTGTTGAGAAAATATTACATATATAGATACTAAGAGAGTATCTTTACATAGATTGCCGAATCTGTTAAGGAAGTGTTTCATACACAAATTTATTAACACACTTTGTGACTAGTTTCATACAGATTGTCGAATCTGTTCAGAAAGTGTTTCATTACAAATGTGTAATTGAAGTGTTTTAAGTATAGTTTGTATAACATGCCAAGAACTGTTTTAAATTCAGATTGGACTCAAACTTTATAGGATATAGGGTGGAGGCTCCTGTTCAAAAAGTGTTTTGTATATTCTAAATGTAATGGAGTTGCACTTGCATTGCTTGCTGTAGTTTTTTCTCAAAATATATTGCAATGAAATATTTTTTTTTTATTGCTGACAGATTAGCGCTTGACTGTGATCTCACCTGATGGTAAGTGATGATACAGTCTAAGATGGAAGCGCGCTAATCTGTTAAGAGGCGATATACCCCTTACGGTTTCTACACAGCATCGTACCGGAACACAAATCTCTTTGTTTGGCGGTACGTTTTTGCTGGTAGGGTGGTAACTAGCCACGGCCGAAGCCTCCCACCAGTCCAGACTCAGACAAATTAGAAAATACAATTTCCTAAATTCGTCCTACCGGGGATCGAACCCGGGACCTCCGCTAGCAAAGCGAATACTCGCACCACTGCGCCAGCGAGGACGTCAAAATACTCGTAACTTTAGATTTTCAAGTCGTTCTATAATATATTGACTTTTGACAAAAGAAACTTTGATGTGATTTGAATATGACACCTTCTAGGTACAGTTCTGACACCAACACTTCTCGTATCGACTATAACGGTGGTACTGTCAAGCATTATTACATTGGGGAAAGCGATGACGATCTTGGGAAGGAGTATGTTGTAAGTTAACAACTTCTAGTCATTAATAACCCATTCATTTCCCACTTCTTAGTTGCATGAGACAGGATTTGAAGCTTAGACCTAACAAGGTAGATGGAAAAGTACAGTGAATTATACTAGGTCCCCTGTAGAATGAATTACATGTGATACATTCACCAATTATTACCAAGTTTATGACTCATATCTAAGTAACTCTAAAAAAATAAAACATTTATGTTTGTGGTCAAAAATTTAGGTCCAAATGCTTTTATTTATGTCCTCAAAGAACCTGATAAAAAACCATGGTGAAATTGTGTCTTTTTAATAAAAGCGAAAATTGTGCTTTTTTGATAAAGGGAAAATTGTGCCTTTTTGACAAAGGGCACAATTGCTTCTTTTTGATAAAGCGGAAAATTGCCCCTTTTTGATAAAAGAGAACATTGCATATTTTGAAAAAGAAGCAAAATTGTGTCTTTTTGATAAAGGGGAAAATTGTGCCTTTTTGATAAATGGTAAGTTCCGCCTTTTGGATAAAAGGGAAAATTGTGTCTTTTTGAAAAAAAGGAAAATTGCGCCTTCTTGATAAAGCAGAATGTTTGCCCCATTTTGATAAAAGAGACTATTGTATCTTTTGATAAAGGAGAAATTGTGCCTTTTCGAGGCAAAAATTGTGTCTTTTTGACAAAGGGAACAATTGCGCCTCTTTGGTAAAGCGGAAAATTTCGCCTTTTAGATAAAGCAGGAAATTGCGCCTTTTTGATAAAAGAGAACATTGTATCTTTTGATAAAGGGAAAAATAATTTATGGGATATATGCAATCTTTTATCGTATAGTGGAGATGCGTGGTGGGTTAAACTCCAAGAACCCGGTCCACATTAAATAATGGGATGTCAATAAAAAAATGCTTTTTAGATTCATCCAGTGACGACGGAGGAAGTCACGAATGAAATTCAGTGTGAAGATGACATATTCCAAGGAAAGCAGTTTAGTATATTGCCTAATGTAGAAAATTATAAATTTACAGGTAAGATTTTTTTGTTATGTAAATGGTTATTTGATTCATATGTCCATTTGTGATTCAATGAACAGGGACGGTTAATATTTCCAGGCGTGGAAACATACAACGAGAAATTGGTCCAAATCTGGAAGGATTTTGAGAGAACAGAGGATAAAGTGAAATCCAAAAATACGCTGCTCTTGTATCAAGACGATGATGGTCTTAGTATACCTGTTTTGTAAGTTGTTTAATAAATTGTATCGTTGCATTTCGACTCCACTTTACCTAATAAAAAGTGAATCTTCAGCCATAATCATTTGCAGAACCAGTGTAGCTTCCAATATATTGTCGGATAGGTTAGTAGCAGCGTATTAATGACCCAATGCTGGGCAAAGGCCTTCTCATTCATTGGCCAGAGGTTTTTCGAGCAGGCTATATACCATATAATTACTTACGGGATTTGCAGCTTTTCTCACGATGTTTTCTTTCACCGAAAAGCACCATGATGGAATGAAAGAAACAATAAAACACGTTAGTTTTCTTTTTATAAAGAGAAACTTAACAGTACCTGCCCAGGAGAACGAGAATCCAAGCATCTCACCAGTAGGCCATCATTGCTTTTGTTACTGACTAAAGGGGGTTAAAATTCCTAGCCTTTTCATCCCAAATCCAGGGCTTTTGGATTAAAGGGCTATTTATAGGTTTATACTTGGCACTTTATTGGTTATTCCAGCACAATTACTAGCAGCAGTTATTGGAAGGTGTCAAGGAAATATGCATTAAAGGTTATATTATAAATTTGACATTAGTTAACAGCTTGTAGGGACATATTCATCTTAAACGTTAAAACATTTGCTAAACTCAAAGGAATATATGTAAAGAGCAAAGTTTAAAAGAAATTCTGTGTCTCAAATTTAATGTATCAGTTTTGTGTATTGTACAGCCTCGCTGCGCCTTTGTCTTACACGTCCACTCTCTTAGAGTGCCTTCGTACAACTGACGCGGTGCGCCTTTTTTTTATAGAAGTGTGTAGTTGCTGTTAGCCCTACTGGCTTTGACAGCGTAACCGAGAAGGGTGGCGAGCGTAGAAGCTCTGCCGAGGGGTGGGCCCGACGAAGGGCCCTGCTGCGTTGTGGGGAAAACGTTGCTCTAAGGGCGCCTCCTGTGAGACTCGGACCTAGGCTTAGAGCAACGTTTGCTGCTTCAGAAAAGGACAATCGGACAGATGCTTAATCTCGACGCCCTTGGGTCCTCGACTAGGGGGGGGGGGGGAGACGCTTTGTGTGTGTGATAGTGTACGGGGCGATGTCAATGGTAGTCTGGTCGTCTGGGTCGTCAAGGACGTGTTTGGGCCGCCTCTTCCTAGGTCGGATGTTAAGCCTAATCCCATAAGAGGCGGCATTCCTAATAAGAGGGTTGAGGTGACTGCTGGCTCTCTTGAAGTAGTCTACGGGATATAGTGTCTTTTATAGTGTTACTGTATATACTATGCATGTTGATATCGTACTATACGAATATACTGATTATGTGTGTTGATATCTACACTAATATTATAAAGAGGAAAGATTTGTATTTTTGTATGTAACGAATAAACTCAAAAAGTACTGGACCGATTTTAATAATTCTTTTTTCATTTGAAAGGTACATTATCACTGAGTACTATAGAAATCTTTAGAAATTCCTATTAAAACCAACCGAAGGTGTAAAAAATCAGCCATAAAATGTCTTTCATCGCATACGCTGTGAAGAGTATTAATGATAGGACAAAAAAATGTTCGACAATATTATAGAATATATCAATATCTACAAAAAACTTGAAAGAAAGAAAGAAAAGAAAAATAAATTTATTCTACATTGCACATAAATAAACAAACAAACTTAAATTATAATGAAAGAAAAATACTAAACTTACTACCTATATATAAACAATGTAGAAAAGGTCTGCAGCTCAGCAATTGCTATGCGTCCGAGTTAGAAAATCCGGACGCACGGCGCTGATTTTCAGCTGCAGCCTATAAAACTAAAACTAAGTAAAGATAGCGCCACGGACCTGTGCACTATACATGTATACATAATATAAACACAACCATACACACATATCGATATATAAGAAGTTAAAAAAGGTAAAAATAAGGAATCAGTCGTATATTTGTTGTAATAAATAAAGATAACACATACATATAGTAAGTAAAATAAATGCATTATAAATATATACGTAGAAATCCTAAAGAAGAGAGAGTTCTGCCACCAAATTGCCATGTTCTTGCTGCTTGTCTATCAAGAAGCGTTTTAAATGATTTTTAAAGGTTAATTTTGTTTTTAAATTTTTAATAGGAGGCGGAATGTTGTTCCAACATTTGGTGGCAGAATATTTAAAGGAACCCCGAAATGCCGCACTACGATGTACCGGTACGCTAAGTCTATCGCAAGCCTTTAACCGATTCGACTGAATCCAGGTTAGTTTACCTAAAAGGTATGAGGGCTTGCCAAATCTTATCACGCCGAAAAGTAACACGGCTAAATGCAGTTTCCTTCTTAGTTTCATTTTTAACATGTTATGTTCATTTAGATAGGGTGTCACATGGTTTCGTGGAGCTATATCAAAAATGAAACGTGCACATGCATTTTGTACACGTTTACTTCGCGAGACCATATGTCTAACTGTTGTAGTTACATCGCTATAGCTACTTTTTTACATTTAACAAATTGATAGAAATGCCGATCAAAATCAGACCGTGTTAGCCATACCATTTATAAATTTTTATCCAAATAAATAATTGAATATTCAAGTCTGTCTCAATACCTGATGATTACTTTTTGAATTATTGAAATCGGATATTCCATTCAAAGGATATCATGAAATTAAAATAAAAGTACATGCCCCCGGCGGCCGCCACGCAGCGCATCTAGTAGAGGGGCAGTGCGGGAGAAGGGGGTGCACTATTATGAACTAGGTTACCTTACGCAGTGGACGCAAGCGAAATGGAATATTTCCAGTTTTTTAACACATTTTTATGCTTCACTTAATAAGCTCTTTTCAGAGCTACTTAGTTTCAGTATTAGGAATCACACTTTTTCATAATATTTGTCAATTCATGGTCGTTTTAATTATCATGCTTGTCTATGCCTACCCGTGCGAAGCCGGGGCCGCTAGTAGATAAATAAAATAAGTAAATATTTATACAATCATATACACTACTGTAATGATTCGTCAATTGATATATGCTCTTTTTTCACACGGAGGAAAAACTACCTATGACGATCCTTACTCTTATTAAAGAATGGCATCTGGTCTGTCATCGTAGATAGAAGTTCGGACCAAAATACCACCTTATAGTTTCGAAATCTGCACTAAATCGACATGTAACTCTCTCTTATCTCTTCTTTTACCTTGTACTCTCTCCTGATCCAAATGATTGAGCTTTGCTGTATATCAGTTGCTGTGCTCTTCATGTTCGGTCAGTTTCAGGTCTTCAAAAGAGATGTAATTATAATAAACAGCAAAATATATACTAGTCTGTAGGTTTGATTCATATCTAGACAGCATTGGACAGCATCATCCTCTTTCTCCAGTCAATTACTCTTTACTCTCTTCTAATAATGCTCTTTAATATCAAATCGTGCTTTTGCATTTCTTTTTTACATGACAACTTATGCGATATAAGCTTTCCTGTATCCAAGTATTTGGGCTCTTCTTGTGTCTCCAGTCTTAGGTCTTTTCTTAATATATTTATAATAAACAGTAAAACATTTATTAGTGTGTGGATTTCATTCATATCTGGACAGCATTGGACCGTACCCTGCTCTTTCTCCTTTCTCTTACTCTTGACTCTCTTCTGATTATAATGCTTCTTAATATTCAATCGTGCTTTGGTAATTCTTTTTCAAATTGTAACGTATACAGCTTTTCTGCATCTAAATTGTTGAGCGCTTCTTCTGCGTCCAGGTCTCAGGGTATTGTCTTGACGTATATATAATAAACTGTGAAGTATATATTAGTCTGAAGGTTTGATTCATATTTAGACACCACCTGCCCTTTATCTTAATAAAATCTTCTTTTGCTTGTCTGGCAGAATTGGCTATTTTACCATAAACCCATCTTTTTGTATTGCATTTGTAGTTTACGATAAAGTGTATACTCTCTGTCTTTTTCTCTCTCTCTAAATTTCAAGAACTTGATTGAGGTGTTATTTACAGCTCAGAAATTAAGGAGTACAACATATGGACTGGTGCTGTGGAGAAGCACATCATCACTCGTTACTACGGCTACAGCCAGCCTGATCCTGAAGCTTTGGACTACAATCAAGGTTAGTTTACTTCAGAAATTGAGTAGGTTACCTGTCTCCATAAGTTAGTGCAGTTGGACTATTTATACAAATTCTATACACAAAAATAAACTCCAAAAGAGACTTGAGAAATATATTTGTGGGGAAATCCACCTAGGCCGGTTCGATCTTTAGATTAAGTGGAACTGTATTTTCTAATTAATTAATTGATTGAGTCCACTTATCACGTCACTTACCTTTAAAGGGTTCTTACGCCGACCTTGGAGTCTGTAGCAATCAGGTAGGGGGCTGGAAGCCAGGATCAGTTTCTTCTCCAGCACAGCACAAAAGTTCAATAACGAGGTTAAAAAGCGACTTCTTCTTGTTGCGTCCTATAGCATTCACATGGTGACAAAGAATGATAGATGCATTCCACAGCTTAATAATACAGAATATATAATTGAAAAAGAACGACAGTAGACGAACAATATAAACGATGATATAACAAATTACCGCCTTCAAAACAAACTATTAATATGCTATAAAAAGTAAGAAAATAATTGCGTATTCTTTTTTAGTGTTGTTCGTATTCTTATATTCGTAGGTAAGGTAGATGTTTCCCTTCACCTGGCACTTGGCAGTTCATGGGCATAGCTTGTATATGTAGTTACAACCAATAGCTATATGTGTAGGTACCTTGGATGACACCGACTCCAAATATAAGAATACGAAGAACTTGAAAAAAGACTGCACAATTATTTATAATTAGAGTTTGTTTGGAAGGCGGTCCTTTTTTTGTTTAAATTTTTATAGTAATAAATTTGTCGGAATATGGGTACAACGCCTTACTCAATTAAGACCGCCCCAACTCTGCTAACACCGCTTCGCACGTAATACACCTTATAATATTGCAATGCAGCAACAAACGTAAGGTTATTACCATTTGATTACAGACACTTATATATTTTGCCATAAATCACACCCTTACTGTAAGCCGTTGAGGAATTCCATTGATCTTCATAGTTAACTACGACTAGCACTTGACCATACCGAAGTTACGGTAGGCGACTCAAATATCCGGATAGCCTATAGAAGATTCTGCCGAGCATCGTTGATTTGCTCCTAAGAATTGAAGAGTTCCGTCACTTTGTCATGGATTCCATCATCAGAATCTTACAAAACTATCCATTCTAATAAAAAAAGAATCATCGAAATCGGTTGGCGTGATCTTGAGTTATTTGTCCATTTGTCGCGCACATGCTTAATGCAAATTTAACACTTATCCGGTTTTCTCATGAATGCCATCATCAGAACTGGTTTTAAAAAAAATTGGACCCTATGACGAGCACCACCTTTCATTTAGAAAGCTATAACTATGTAAACAAGGGAACTGGTAATTTAAATTATTTTTAATAGAGATCTCCTGCAATGAGACAGACAGTAGAACCTCAGATCTATGGGCAGATTTCAATGAGTTACCATCAGATATTTTACATGATATTGAAGCGGCATTTAGCAGGTGAGTGGGAAATGGAACTAAAAATCAACTACCTTATTGGTCTATTAGTCAGCTTATTCAAGCCACAGACAAGTTCTAGGTTCGAGCCCTGGATCTCCTCGAGTTTTCTATTAAGACAGCCTCTGTGTTAACCCCATGTTGTGTTGTTCGCAATGTGCTCCAGCCGGTGGCTCGGTCGTGCCGTGCCGTGCTCTCTCTGGTCTTGTCGAATTGCTGTCCTGTAGGACTATGAGTGTCCTTACTGGATTTACGAGTATCCTCGGTTGGGCAGCGTTCGGGAAACTACGGCAGATATTTTCGTCCAAAACTCCTCAGTGCCTGAAGACAAAGCTCCTCGAACAGTGTGTGTTGCCAGTGATGACCTACGGCTCCTAAACGTGGTCGCTGACTATGACACTCAGCATGCGATGGCGAGGGCTTTGCGAGTTTCTCTACGCGATCAAATCAGAAATGAGGAGATACACTACGAATCGTGAACCTCAATTGGCAATGGGCGGGGCACATAGTCCGACGGACCGATAGACTTTGGGGCCCGAAGGTGCTGGACTGGCGACCCCGCACCGGGCAGCGCAGTGTAAGAAGACCCTCCACAAGGTTAACGATATAAAGAGAGTCGCAAGATCGGGCCTACTGGAGGTCATTACGTGAGACCTATGTTCAGCAGTGGACGTCCATCGGTCTAAGCGACGACGAGGACTATGAGAGTGAAGGAATAGTGACAGCACTTGTGTACTATGCCTGTCAACCCGTAGTGCAGCAGCGTGGTCGTTTTATGCTCTGAAAACCCTTCCTATGCGTGAGGACAGCTGTGCCCAGCTATAGGACGTTAATGGACTGCTACTTACCTTTACCTTATAAATTATCATGTTTATTACCCACTCTCGCTTCTAACTTAAGAAGCCACAATCCAAATGATTTATAAATTAAGTGAAATAAAAAAACAGACAGACTATTGGAAGATATATATTTTTATTAAAATGCCCTATTTTCCTTAGGTATGTTGTTAAACATAAAAAGAACTATGGAAGAGATGAACATGAGATTAGAAAGCAGATATTCAAGGAAAATTTGAGGTAAGACGTATTTGGGTTAAAAAATATATCGGTTTTTTCTTAATGCGGGATGAAAAGATCGCGTTTCGGCCCCTATATGCGGGGCTAAAGTGTCTTGTTCTCTCCCGGTGACTTAGCAAACAAATTATGAAATTTTAAAGTAAAACTTTTCTTGGGGAGTAAGCTGGTGAATGCGTAGCGAGATCGTTATGAAAGGTGTGATTAGGTAAAGAGAATAGAAGTTAAGAGAGAGATAAAAATGAGTGAACAGTACAGTAGCGGTAAGAGAGAGTACCTCAAAGTTTTTGTGCATCTATCGCCTTACAACCAAGGCCAATATGGTAGCGCTCATAGCTCGCATCAGCTGATCTGACAACTTTTACATTCTAACTCAATCATACAATTTTTTCTTGCTTTTTATTATAATTTCAGACGGGTTATTGACCATAACCAAAAAGGATTGGGTTATAAGTTGACATTGAACAAGTTTTCTGACCGAACGAAGGAAGAGTTAGCACATTTAAGGGCAACGAAGCCTTCTCTGACCAATTTGGGGACAGTACCTTTCCCGTACACTGAGGAAGAAATGAATCAGATGGTTGAGGAGATACCTGAACACTACGACATGAGGAGCGAAGGTTTCATCAGTTCTGTTAAAAGTACGTGAAGAGTTTTCACGGTAAAATACATTTTTTTTTTGAAAAGGAAACTTCTTATCATATGTCATTCATGGTGAAGAGAAACTTTATGGGCCATATTATAAAATAAGGTTCAATTCATTCAAAACCAAGGACGAAGCTTTTTCTCAGCATGATTTGTGCGATTGTACGCCATCTCAGCTTGTTCCCGGGACTTTCTTTATAGGGCAGTTGCGAGGGCCTCCTCCCAATGAAGTCGGGAGGATCAGTGTTCAAGCCGACCGCATTGATCCAAAAGTGGAGGATCTCGGGTCCCCTGTATTGGGCGCGGCCACCGTGGAGGCGATCCGTCCTCACCTGAAGCAATGGCTTTCCAGGGGGCATAGGATGCTATCCTACAGACTGGTGCAGGTTTTGAGCGGGCATGGCTGCTTTGGAAAGTTTCTGCACAAAATTGGCCGAGAAGAGTCGCCTGCTTGTCACAAGTGTGGTACAGCTATCGGCTCAACACACCACACTGTGGCAGAATGCGCAGACTGGGTACCTCAGCGGCATCGCTTGGTGATCGGCAGGAAACTCTCGCTTGATAGCATTGTAGGCGCAATGCTGTCAAGTGAGAGATATTGGGCGGAAGTGGCTTTCTTCTGCGAGACTGTAATCTCGCTAAAGAAGGTCCACGAGCGATATAGGGAGAGTGCAGTAGATGCTCGCTCTCATCGCGGAAAGAGGTAGGATATCAGGTGGCGCCTGTTTGCGCACCTGCTCCCGCCTCCATGAATCCTCAATCGGACTCATCTGGGGCACCAGGGAAGAATGCGCAAGATAAGTCTCTTGCCACTTACGGATGAAGAGGGTTCCGCTGGGTTTTAGTGGGTATTGCGAGGTCCCCTCTTTCGCCGTGTCCCACACTCCTGACCTATACCCGCTTACCGCCGGTAAAAGTTTTGGAATCATTTATGTCATTTACCGCCTTTCATTTCACATCAGTTTGGTTTTGAGCCGTTGATATAATACAGGGGTCGGCAACCTTTTCTTATAGAAGATAGAACAGAAGATAAAACTTATTTATCAATTATATTTAGGCTACCTATGATCTTATAAACACGACTTTGTATAAATTCACTCTGTAAATTAAGTCTACATTAGCTCAAGCGTATTTAAACTGCAATTCGCGAGCAGTTGGTAGGCTACCCCTGGGCTAATAAACAACGACCCTAAAAAGTCCACTCTGTGAAGTAAATACCTTAGTCCAGTGATATCAAACTGCGACCCACGAGCAGTTGGTACGCTACACGTAATCTAAAAGTCAACGACCCCAAATTAATCTTCACTGTGAAGTAAGTGTCTAGTTCAAGGGATATCAAACTGCGGCCCGTAAGTCGCCGGTTGGCTACCACTGATCTAATAAACAACAACCCAAATAAATACACTTTGTGAGCGAATAAATACACATTAAACCAGGGGTTTTCTAAACGGGGTCGCATGAATTAAAAAAGAGTCTTTTTTAATTGTTGACGATTTAACGCTTGACTGTGATCTCACCTGATAGTAAGTAATGAGATGATGCAGTCTAAGATGGAAGCGCGTTAATCTGGTAAGAGGCGATATAGCTCTTATGGTTTCTACACAGCTGGTAGGGTGTTTGTTAGCCACAGCCGAAGCCTCCCACCAGGGGATTGAACCGGATTGGAGCGATGTGAAAATATACGCTTTCGGGCAACAGGCCTCGTACTTGTTGCCACAAGCTAATCCTAAGGGAGTAGACGTCAATCATGGGCCGCCCATCGGGGCCCCGGCCTCTTCCTACGCATGGCGGAAGCGTCTCCATCCACCTCTCTGAGATATTCCGCTTCTGTAAGAAACCCATATAGTGTTGGATTGATGTGATTTTTCTAACAAAATCAATATGAAAACGAAGGTCTAAATCTAAATCGCGAACTAGTTAGTCTTGGTTTGGACTAGTGTATATAATAAGGACCAATATGTTTTCAAATAGATCAGGCGGACTGCGGATCGTGCTGGGCTTTCTCTACGGTTGCAGCTGTGGAGGCAGCTCTGGCACGAAGCAACGGGGGTCGGAACCTGGACCTTTCTGAACAGTCTTTGGTCGACTGTGCTTGGGGGTAATGTGTCTTCCAGCCTTTATACCTAATCAATACATACAAATATAGTTGTGTATTCTTGTATAGTATTCTTCGTATTCTTATATTCGGAGTCGGTGTCAGCCAAGGCAGGTATCCCTCAGGTCTACTTGGCAGCTCCCGTGTCTCTCCCACCTATAGCTATATACGTAGTTACAACCTACAGCTATATATGACGGTACCTTGGCTGACACCGACTCCAAATATAAGAATACGAAGAACACTATACAAGAATACGCAATTATTTCTTACTTTTTATAGCATTTTAATATATTTGTGAGTCTGTTTTGAAGGCGGTTCTTTTTTTGTTAAAATTTATATTTATTTTTTGATTTTTAGTGAATACGAAGTAAACTAACAAATTTGCCTCAATATGTGTACACCTAAAAACGTGTTGCAATGCAGCAACAAACGTAAGCTCATTGCTATTTGATTACAGACAGTTATATATTCTGCCATCAACCGCACGCTTACTGTAAGCCGTTGAGGAGATCCATTGATCTTCATATTTAACTACGACTAGCACTTGACGATACCGAAGTTACGGTAGGCAACTCAAATAGCTGGATAGCCTATAGAACATTCTGCCGAGTATCGTTCATTTGCTCCTAAGAATTGAAGAGTTCCGTCACTTTGTCATTGATCCCATCGTCAGAATCTAACCAAACTATCACAAAACAACCCTTGAAGTATATCCTTTCCAATAAAAAAAGAATTATCGAAATCGGTTGGCGTGATCTTGAGTTATTCGTCCATTTATCGCGCACATGCTTAATCCAAATTTAACACTTATCCGGTTTTCTCATGGATACCATCATCAGAACTGGATTAAAAAAAAATGGGACCCTATGACGAGCACCACCTTTCATTTTTAAAAAAATCATCAAGATCGGTCCACCCAGTCGGGAGATATGAGGTAACAAACCTAAAAAAAATACAGACGAATTGATAACCTCCTCCTTTTTTTGAAGTTATTGATTTTTAACCATAAGAAAGCAATACTACGTGTTGTCTAATGAATTACATATGATACATGGAAGAATTCTTGTACAAACCTTTCCCAATTAAGAGCATCATGCGCCAGTCTGTCTGTGGACGATAAATTAATAGATAGAGTATATTTAAAAAGAATGTTTATGTATATATTTTGACAGGGTTTTGTGTAAATTATTTAAAATAGAATGGTAATTCTTCGAAATATCGGAAAGAATCATTTCTTTTTTTTCTAAGAACAAACGAAGGTCACAAAGTCAAGTTTAAGAGTTACAATAGAAATAGCAATTAAAAACGAAGAATGAATTTGATACCAAATGTAATCAGGCAGAAGTTACCAATGTTGTGTATAAATAAATATTGCTTCATGGCCTTGATAAGGCCAAACATGTAGGCCTAATAAAGCCTGTAAATTTAAACAATTTGTTTGTTTTCATGCGATAATCTAAGGAACTACTAGTCCGATTTGTAAAATTCTTCCAGTGTTAGATAGCCCGTTTATCGAGAAAGGCTTTAGGCTATACATCATCACGCTAACACCAAAAAGAGCGATGTATCAATGAAAAACGTTTCATAAATAAGTGTTTTTCTTTTTGACAGCTTCCGCTGCGTGCGCTGCGTAAACGGTTAAAGTTACACAAAAGTCATGTATTACAAAATTGTTCCCCATTAAAAGTACTAAAGAAAAGTCTCAAACAGTATATGTCTATCTTTTAAGGTTGGCTCACTATAACCTTTTTAAATTTGTGACAGCTAGTATTTTAATACATACTCGTATAATTATGTTTCAGATTGAAACTGCCACAACTGAAAACAGATAACTGCCTCATTGGTCTAGTGGTTAGCATGTTCGACTACAGACATGAGGTCCTGGGTTCGAGTCCCGGGTCGGGCCAATTCAAAAATCAATATTGAGTTTTCTATTAAGATTTTCTCAATATTTGCCCGAAGTTGGGAAGTTGGCGGTGTGATCCACCCCCGTGCCTCGGAGAGCACGTTAAGCCGTCGGTCCTGCGCCTGATCTCTCTCCGGTCGTGTCGGATTCCCGTCACATCGGACTATGAGAGTGAAGGAATAGAGAGTGCACTTGTGTACTATGCCTGCCAATCCGCAGTGGAGCAGCGTGGTGGGTCTATGCTCTAAAAACCCTCGCTCCTCGGAGTGAGGAGGCCTGTGCCCAGCAGTGGGACGTTAATGGGCTGCTACTTACTTACTTATGTTTCAGATTTAATGCTTTAGGCTGCTCTGGAGGATTTGTTGATGGTGTTTATAAATACGTTCTTGAGCATGGTATACCGACTGAGAAAGAATATGGACTGTATCTAGGCCAGGTAACTGTGCACTATTGCTACATAAAATTAGCCATGTATCATTTATGATTCATGTTGCAGGGAACGTGTTAATTTTATTTTGAAGCGAAAAAGCGGTAGTAAAACAAATAGACATGAGATTGAACGTTGGAGAAAGTGGGATGTATGTGTTTATTGATTGAATGAGACTGAGCCGTCACGCTCAAGTAGTCTGCTCTCATCGTGTATAACATATAGTCAATTTATGAGCTATCGTCACGCTAGACAACGTAACGCGCTAGAAAAGTCTGTTACATCGCTTTTGGTTCGTAGTGAATGTGATTGAGTCGTCACAGTAGTCTTTGTAACGCGAGAGTGAAGTCTCTCTCTCTCTGCGACTATAATTGCGAGGTATAGTCAACGTCACTGCTACATTGTATACGGTGGGTAATGAATGCAATTGAGACGTCATGTTTGACTGTGAAACGCGTGAGAATAGTCGGCTTTTATCAATTAAGGTAACGAAAATGTAATATGTTACTGTTATATCATGTTTGGTTGGTAGTGAATGCGACTGAATCGTCACGGTAGAGTATGTAACGCGCGAGTTCAGTCTTCTTTTGTCGAGTATGGGAGTAAGTTATAGTCAAAGTCACTTCTATATTGTATACAGTGGGTACTGAATGCAATTGAGTCGTCACGCTAGACAATGTAACGCGCGAGAATAGTCAGCTCTCATCAATTAAGGTAACTAGAGTGTAATATGTTACTGTTATCTCGTGTTGGGTCGGTAGTGAATGCGACTAAGTCGTCACGGTTAATAATGTAACGCGCGAGTAAAGTCTGCATTTATCGAGTATGGGGGTAAGTTATAGTTAAAATCACTTCTATATCGCATACAGTGGGTATTGAATGTCACTGAGGAGTCACGCTAGATAATGTAACGCGTGAGAAAAGTCGGCTCTAATTAATTAATGTAACAAGAAAGTATTAGTCAATGTTACTGTTATCTCGTGTTGGGTCGGTAGTGAATGCGACTAAGTCGTCACGGTTGATTATGTAACGCGCGATAAAGCCTGCGTTCGTCGAGCAATGGACCAAGTTGTAGTCACTGCTATATTGTATAAAGTGGGTACTGAATGTGACTTAGTCGTCACGCTAGACTATGTAACGCTCGGGAAAACTCGGCTCTCGTCATTTAAGGTAACAGGAATTTTGTAGTCAAAGTTACTTTTATCTCGTGGCTGGTCAATAGTGAATGTGTCTGAGTCGTCACGCTTGTCTATGTGACGCGCGAGAAAAGTCCGCTCTAAATAATTAAGGAAACAAGAAAGTATGCTAGTGTTATCTCGTGTTTGGTTAGTAGTGAATGTGTCTGAGTCGTCACGCTAGACTATGTAACGCGCGTGAAAAGTGTCTTATTAATTAAGGAAACAATAAAGCCAACAACACAAGAAAGTAGTCACATTATGTTTGGTCGGTAGTGAAGTCACTGTAGAAAATGTAACGTGGTAGTTATTGTAAACGTCACTGCTATTTTGTATATTGTTTTGAATGATACAGAGCCGTCACCCTTGGCTATGTAACGTAAAGGTATTTTTACAGGACAGTTGGTGCAGATTAGAAAATATGACGGATTTGTACAAAATAAGAGGCTTCGCTGCAGTTCCACGTCTTAGTGTCAACGCCATGAAGGTGGCTTTATACAAGTTCGGTCCTGTGACTGTCACCATCAATGCAAATGATGACATGGTTTCATATCACAGCGGGATATTCTATGATCCTACTTGGTAAGACTTTGGTAATTTAATAGGTTTACTTCTAGTAAGCGATAGTGCGGGTTGCCAGCGATGACCGGTTCTGAAACGTGGTCGCTGACTATGGGCCTCATGCGGAAGCTCAGAGTCACTCAGCGTGCGATGGAGAGGGCTATGCTTGGAGTTTCTCCATGTGGTCTAATCAGAAATGAGGAGATCGCGAACCTGAAGTGGCAATGGGCGGGGCACATAGTCCGAAGGACCTGTGGGCGTTGGGGGCCGAAGGTACTGGAGTAGCGACCCCACACCGGACGGCGCAGTGTAGGCAGGCCCCCCACAAAGTGGAGCGATGATATAAAGAGGGTTGCCGGTAGCCGCTGAAGCCAGGCGGCACAAGATCGGGCCTTGTGGACGTCATTAGGTGAGACCTATGTCCAGCAGTGGACGTCCATCGGTTGAAGCGACGACGACGACGACGATTTCTAGTTAGAAGACTCAGAGTCACTCAGCGGGCAATGAAGAGGGCTATGCTCGGGGTTGCCCTACGTGATCAAATCAGAAATGAGGAGATCCGTATCTTAGCGATCATGATTGTTATTTGTGGTTTTTGTATCAGTGAAACGTACTCTCACTACATCCGGTGTAATGCAGTCCGGATATTCTCAAATTTAAGAAGTCGTTGTTTACACGACGACTGTGATTGGTGGACTTATTATTTTTGAGTGGGGCATTTGGTATAAGAGGGGTAGCATAGGGGAATGAAGCAATATTCGTCTAGTGACAGTTCTGGGCAGGCCACATAGTTCGCAGAACCAATGGAAGTTGGGGTCCGAAGGTGCTAGAGTGGTGGCCTCACACCGGAAATCGCTGTGTCGGCAGACCTCCCACCAGGTGGACCGATGACATGGACTGCTGGATACAAGCGGCGCAAGATCCAGCCAAGTGGAATTCATTAAGAGAGACCTTTGTCCAGCAGAGGTCGTCCATTATTTGAGACTACGACGACGCGTTCTAAAGAAATCACTCAATATTTACAAAACTTTTATAACATCATCCATGTCAACTACCGGTTGACATGATACGATAGTTCTGTCTCATACAATAGAAAAAACAAATTAAATCTGTTACAAAGTGACCTTTACTGATGGTGTCGACCTCTGCTCATAAAAAGTTGCGAAAACTTCGTTCCTTAACATCGACATTAATTGAAGTTTAGCAATACGTTGACAAAATGTTTATTTTTGTATCTCTTAATTGTTTAAACATCTTCGCCATCGAATGCGGGTTTAATTGTAATTTCCTACCTATATCGGGTCTAATAGGAGGCTTCGGTCGTGGCTAGTTACCACCCAACTAGTAAAGATATACGAAGCAATAAATTACCTTTTACCAAGATACTATCTTGGACTTTTTTTCACAGCAACAAGGGGCATATCAATCATGCTGTCACGGTTGTGGGTTATGGTGTCAGGGATGGTACCACCTACTGGATCGTGAAGAACTCCTGGGGGGAAGACTGGGGAGAGGACGGCTACATCCTCATTTCCGCTACCAACAACAACTGTCACATTCTAGAAGGTTCTTTCTATCCAGTTGTTTAATAAATGTTGTTTGAAAAAACAACTTGAAAAAGTTGGTTGATTATTTGATGATGATAAACTCGTAATTTACTGCACCAATTTTAGAAATTCCTTCACTAATATAAAGCTCTATTATCAGAGAGTAATTTTGAATATATTTTATCTCAAAATACCCACGGAAAAGTTCAAAATTCCCACGGAAACTATGGCATATCCCAAATCAATACATAGCTGACAATATCAAAACAACCTTGATTTTAGCATGCAATTAATTCTAATTTTACTGAATCGATTTTGATAATTCCTTCACTAATATAAAGCCCTATTATCGGGGAGTAATATAAAATATATTTTATCTCAAAATTCCCAGGGAAACTATTACATATCCTCTGTTTTTATTGGTACATAGCTCATCATATAAAAACCAGTGTACAATACGACAACATTTTTTTTAACATAATTAATTTAAAAACTACTGAACCGATTTTAGTAATTATTTCACTGGTATAAAGCTCTATTATCAGCGAGTAATATAAAGTAATTTTTATCCCACAACTCCTGTGGAAACTGACAAATATTTCATGTTTTCTTTAGGACAGAAAAATAGTAACCAGTACTTAATTACAGAAAAAATGGTTGACTATTTGTTGAAGATAAACTCATAATTTACTGGACCAATTTTAGAAATTCTTTCAGTAATATAAAGCTATATTATCAGAGAGTAATGTAGAGTATATTTCATCATAAAATTTCCACGGAAATCATTACGTATCCTCTATTTCCATTGGTACATACCTGATCGTTTAAAAAGCAGTGTACAATACGACTACATTTCTTTGAACATAATTAATTCCAAATTTATTCAACCGATTTAAGTAATTCCTTTACTAATATAAAACTTTATTATCAGAGAGTAATATAAAGTCATTTATATCCCAAAATAACTGTGAAAACTGTCACATATTCCCCATTTTCAATAGTACATAGCTGATCATATAAAACCAATGTACAATGCGACAATATTTTTTTGAACATAATTAATTCCAACTCTACTCAAACGATTTAAGAAATTCCTTCACTAATATAAAGTTCTATAATCAGCAAGTTATAAAATATAACTTCTACCCCAAAATAACTATAAAAATGGTTTCGCATTCCCTATTTTCATTCAATAAAGAATAATAGACTATATCGTGAGATACAACATACAAAGGAGGAAAAAATGGTTGATTATTTGTTGATGATAAACTCATAATTATCTCGACCAATTTTAGAAATTCCTTCACTTTTATAAAGCTATATTATCAGAGAGTAATGTAGAATATAATTTATCTCAAAATACCCACGGAAATGATCACGCTGATCATATAAGTAACAATTTACAATAGTACCTTCTAATGTCGATTAGTACTTCGAGTCGTTGATAGTTTGTACGTAAGTAATTAAGAAACTACTAAACCAATTTTACAAATTCTTTCACTAATATAAAGCTCAATTATTAGAGAGTTAAAAGAAATAATTTTTATCCGAAAATAACTATGAAAACTGTGACATATCCCCTATTTTCAATGGTACATAGATAATCATAAAGGAGAAATGTACAATACGATAACATTTTTAAACATAATTAATTAAGAAAATACGTAACCGATTCTTATAATTCTTTCACTCATTTAAAGCTCCATTATCAGAGAGTAACATAAAGTTATTTTCATCCCAAAATAACTATGGAAATTGTCACAGATTCCCTATTTTCAATGGTACATAACTGGTAACATAAGAAATAATGTACAACATGTTTTTGTATATAATTAATTCAAAATCTACTGAACTTATTTAGGAAATTCCTTCACTGATATAAAGCTTTATTATCAGAATTTTATATAAAGTCATTTTTATCCCGTAATAAGTATAGAAATTGCTTCATATTCCATATTTTAAATAGTACATAGCTGATCAAATAAGAAATAATTTACAATACGATAACATTTGTTTTACCATAATTAATTACGAAAAAACTAAACCGACATTAGTAATTCTTTCATTAATATACAGGTCGATTATCAGCGAGTAATATAAAGTAATTTTCATCCCAAAATAATTATGGGATCAGTCACATATCCCCTATTTCCAATGGTATATAGCTGGTCACATAAGAAATAATGTACAATAACACAACATGTTTTTGTATATAAATAATTCAAAATCTACTGAACTTATTTAAGAAATTCCTTTACTAATATAAAGCTTTATTATCAGAGAGTAATATGAAGTCATTTTTATCCCAAAATAATTATGGAATCAGTCACATATCCTCTATTTTCAATGGTATATAGCTGATCACATAAGATTTATTGTACTATAACACAACATGCTTTTTTATATAAATTATTCAAAATCTACTGAAGTTATTTAAGAAATTATTTCACTAATATAAAGCTTTATTATCAGAGACTAATGTGAAGTAATTTTTATCCCAAAATAATTATGGAATCAGTCACATATCCTCTATTTTCAATGGTATATAGCTGATCACATAAGATTTATTGTACTATAACACAACATGCTTTTTTATATAAATTATTCAAAATCTACTGAAGTTATTTAAGAAATTATTTCACTAATATAAAGCTTTATTATCAGAGACTAATGTGAAGTAATTTTTATCCCAAAATAATTATGGAATCAGTCACATATCCTCTATTTTCAATGGTATATAGCTGATCACATAAGATTTATTGTACTATAACACAACATTTTTTTTATATAAATTTTTCAAAATCTACTGAACTTATTTAAGAAATTCTTTTACTAATATAAAGCTTTATTATCAGAGAGTAATATGAAGTAATTTTTATTCCAAATTAATTATAGAAACTGTCACATATCCCCTATTTTCAATGGTACATAGCTGATCATATAAGAAATAATGTACAATACGACTAATTTTTTTTAGTGTAATTAATTTTAAAACTACTGAACCGATTTTAGTAATTCCTTTACTAATATAACGGTTTGTAATCAGAGAGTAATATAAAGTCATTTTTATCTCATAATTCTTATGATAACTGACAAATATTTCATGTTTCCTGTAGTAGGTAGTTGATATAATAAAAAGAATATGGCATACTTTTATGTCGTGAAAATGAAGTGGCCCAGGGGTATAATTAATGCCAGGGTTAGCCACAGTAAACGGTAGCGCAGGGTCTGTGTCCCACCTATTCTAAGGGGTTGGGGGGTGTAGAGGGGAGTCGGTCGCTCATTCAGGTCGCGTTAGTTGCGTGGCTCGGTCGCGTTCGCTATGCTTAACTTGTAACCAGTGACAGTGGTACCGCGAAAATGTCGAATTACCACCTACTATTGGCCGTGTTCTTCACCATAAACCTGGTGATGGGTGAGTGATGTATCAATTAATACTTTCTCTATACATTTTTACATGAAAACTTCGCCAATATATCACGGGACGTCATGTATTGACGTATAATTACTTGTAGGGGTGTTGTTTGTTTCGTATGTGTTATAGAACAATTGTAACAGAATTTTCTAGACGTTTATTATATTAATCTATTCATCTATACTCTTTTTATTATTTATCTTTAATAATAATGATATATATAACGTTTATTTTACGTTATTATACAAAATATGTTAGGAATAATAATCTTATATCTTATTAGGTTATTGGACATATATTTTCAATTTTTAAGGTATATTTTATTTATTTTATTATAGTATTTTAAATTTACTAGATTAAGGTATAGAAAAACTGATATTCTATTAAATAATCAAGAAATTTATTAGTTTGGATGTTCAATTTTGATAATATATTATAATTATGGTATATACAACATATATATAGTAAGATATATTGTATAATATATTATATATGTGTAGTAATATCCACCATTCCCATACGGTTAGGATTTCTGTGGCACTTGCAGCAATTATAGATTTATTACCACTAATTTAAAAGAAAACCTTAATAAATTATATACCCAAATCTTCCTCATAAAATACTCTATCCAATAGTGAAAACCGCATTTAAATCTGTTTAGTAGCTATTGAGTTAATCGCGACCAGACAGACAGGCGCCGTGGAAGATCATTGTTATACTATTGCTATTTCAATATGATTTTCTTAACGCTTTACTGACTTATTTCAGCTAAATTATGACCTGTAGTCACTGACTGACTATAGCTGGTCATTACCAGTGATGTTATATTAAAATACTAGAGGTTTCTTGTGGTTTTACCCGCGTAGTTCACGATCCCGTCGAATATAGGGCAAGTCGTTCTTAATGTGAGAATACGTTCACTTTTCATCGATTTATTGCTTTATTTATTGCTCATATATTAAACATTGACTCTTATTTCACCTAAAGGTAAGTGATTCAACAGCAGAAGATAAAATTGCGATATATAAATTTAGGTAAAGATGGAAATATACAATTTTATGAAACGAAATGAAAACAAACTCGTAATGACATATTTTAAGGTGAAGAAAGTTCAGAAATCATTTGTCGGGTTAAGCATATGTATTTTTAATAAGATGTCGCGTTCACTTTTGTATTTGCCTCCATATAATTTAAAGAAATACATCCTTTTACAAAATTTCACTTGCAGATAAGAGCTAAACATATTGTACTTACGAAACTATGTTTAAAAGTAGTAACCTATGAGTTTCTTGCCGGTTTCCTCCCAGTATAATCAACTTCCTTAACCGGTGGTAGATGTGTTACTAACGGGCAGTCTATTGACCATTCAAAAGTGCTTTTTAAGCCTACTTGATTAAAGAATATTTTGATTTAGATATAGTATTTTCTATCACTTTTAAGGTGATGAGAAAGATGATTTATGAGAGGTAGTAACTAGCCTCAAATAGCAAAGCGAGTACCTGCACCTTATTATGGTGATTATAATACCCCATTTATCAATCTGTATCATCGTTTTTTTAATTTAAAAAAAAATCAGTATTGAGTTTTCTATTAAGATTTTCTCAATATTTGCCCCAAGTTGGGAAGTTGGCGGTGTGATCCACCCCCGTGCCTCGGAGAGCACGTTAAGCCGTCGGTCCTGCGCCTGATCTCTCTCAGGTCGTGTCGGATTCCCGTCACATCGGACCATGAGAGTGAAGGAATAGAGAGTGCACTTGTGTACTATACCTGCCAATCCGCAGTGGAGCAGTGTCGTGGGTCTATGCTCTAAAAACCCTCACTCCCCGGAGTGAGGAGGCCTGTGCCGAGCAGTGGGACGTTAAAGGGCTGCTACTTACTTTTTAATTAATTAATCATATAAACTATATCATTAGTAAAAAATGTAGCACAGTAATAAATAATTCTTTAGTGTAAAGCTTAAAATGACAAACAGACACTCCAATTTTGCTTCCTTGTATAGATTCCTAAATATTCCTTTATGATATCACCACGGAAGTCGTTAAGTGAAGATGCGGTCCATTCTAATGGCCAAGTGATAAAAGTGGATGACGATTACCACATTTATACCTTATTCCGAAACTTAGAAGGGATATTTTTATGTATTAACCTTTTAACACTACCGGAAACAGATAATCACTTTATAAAAATGCTGTGATCGCCAACAAGGCAGCAAGTCATTCGATCTAGACACGACCCTGTTGTCGACCACGATAAGACTTACCACCAAGCAAAGGTGTGCTTTTCGGTACTGTGGGCACCATTATTTGTAATCAGGGAGATGACCGTCAAGCTTTTACCTGTTAGCAACAGCTTACGTTGAAAGTCTGTAAAATAGCTTTCAAGAAATCATAAGAGATAAAGTACACACACACATACGCTCCCAAACGCCTACATATACATCCACCCACCCACAGACACATGCCACATACACACACACACACACACACACACTCACACACACCTAACTACCCTTACATGCCTACATACATACACACCCACCCACAGACACATGCCACACCCACACTCACACACACACACCTACCTACCCTTACACGCCTACATACATACACACCCACCCACAGACACATGCCACACACACACACCCACCCACAGACAGGTTGTCCACACACCCACCCACAGACACCCGCCCACACATCCACGGCCACACGCACACTCACTAACCCACATAGATGCACATACATTCACAGAAGCACGCCCACACACACACACACACACACACACACACACACTCCCCAACCCACACATACACAATCACACGTACCTACACACACACACACTCACCTACCCACACAAATACACACACACTCACACACATGCACACACCTACAGACACACGCCCAAACACCCACTCACCTACACATACATTCAATTACCCACACAAATGTACACACCCACCCACACACACACACGCCCATACACCCACGCCTACACACACAAATGCACACATACACATACCAACACACACATTATCACCTACCCAGACAAAGCACACACTCTTAAAAACATTTCTATTGTTTATTTCTTTACTTTTTGTTGTGGAAAAGCCAAAGCTTCTGCCCTTGGGTTACACCCATCCTTAAAACGCTCTTTTTGTTGTTAACACAATGCAGATGATGAAATAAACTGTTTTAATTTTTCTATACAATTTTGTAAAGCATCTCTTACCAGGTTGGCTTGATTCCAGCTTGGACTGTACCAGGTTAGAATAAGACTACAGTTTGGTAAGATCACTGTCACGTTACTCTTTCACCAATAAAAAACAGGACGACCTTTTTCTCTGTTCAATATGAACGCGTAATAATGTAGAGTTTCCGTGATAATGTAGAGTTATGTCACCTGCACCTTACGTTTTCGTTAAATTGTAGAAATTTCTATTATAGGGAATGTATGTTTTAGTAGATAACAGACCTACTTTTGACGTGAATACGTCTATGAAAACTTTCTTTCTTTTTTTTAAAGAATGATAACAAAATCGGGGGATACAATTGTGGTAGCTACATATCTATCACCTCCTTTAGAAATCCAATTACACCACTGGATAGCTAAAGGATCAAAGAATTTATTACGCTAATTAAGGACTGTAACACACCGCGCACAGTGGAGGTGGAAGCCACCATTTTGAACTCTATTATTTGTTTAGTTGATTAATCCCGAACTCGATAAATTAAACAGTTGCCATCATAAACTGCCTCATTGGTCTAGTGGTTAGCATGTTTTCTATTAAGATTTTCTCAATATTTGCCCGAAGTTGGGAAGTTGGCGGTGTGATCCACCCCCGTGCCTCGGAGAGCACGTTAAGCCGTCGGTCTTGCGCCTGATCTCTCTCCGGTCGTGTCGGATTCCCGTCACATCGGACTATGAGAGTGATGGAATAGAGAGTGCACTTGTGTACTATGCCCGCCAATCCACAATGGAGCAGCGTGGTGGGTCTATGCTCTAAAATCCCTCTCTCATATGAGGGAGGAGGCCTGTGCCAGTGGGACGTTAATGGGCTGCTACTTACATCATAAACAAAACATGTAAACCCAAAGGACTTCTTATGTTAATGACATACATTAATATTGATATTTTATACAGAAATCATTGCCCGTTAAGTTGCATATTCACGTAAAACGTAAGACAGACACACCACATTGTACGTCCACTGCTGGACATAGGTCTCACGTAATGACGTCCACAAGGCCCGATCTTGCGCCGCCTGGCTCCAGCGGCTACCGGCGACCCTCTTTATATCGTCGGTCCACCTTGTGGGAGGTCTGCCTGCACTGCGCCGTCCAATGCGGGGTCGCCACTCCAGCACCTTCGGCCCCCAACGTCCATCGGTCCTTCGGACTATGTGCCCCGCCCATTGCCACTTCAGGTTCGCGATTCGTAGGACTATGTCGGTGACTTTGGTTCTACTACGGATCTCTTCATTTCTGATTCTATCACGTAGAGAAACTCCGAGCATAGCCTCTCCATCGCACGCTGAGTGACTCTGAGCTTCCGCATGAGGCCCATAGTCAGCGACCACGTCTCAGAACCGTATGTCATCACTGGCAACACGCACTGTTCGAAGACTTTGGTCTTCAGGCACTGAGGGTTATCGGACGAAAATATCTGGCGTAGCTTGTTAATGGATAGTAGGAATTAATACCATAGATAAGTTTTTAAAAGGAAAGTCTGTCAACATTCTCGCAGTCTATTAACATCCCACTTCTAAGCACTCCCTTCTGGCAAAAGGGTTTAAAGAGCATAACCTGATATTTCTCTCAGGCTACACTTGATAGCCTCTTTATAGTTCTTTATGGTTAAGGAAAACGTGAGGATACCTTTATGTCCTAGCAACAATTTGAAGATATATATGACCTGCCAACTGCAGTTGGGCAACGCTGCTAAGAGAACAATAACGCTGCTATTCACTGTTCTTTATATAAAGGTATCTTTGTGGTTCAATAGCAGCGTCCAAAAACAAAATTATTCACTGTTTTCTTACCTGATAATACAATCGAAGATGGAAGGGCACTAAGCTGCTAAAAGGTGATTTATCTCCTGTAGTTTCTTCACGGCTTTTTTTGCTTTTGGTACTTTTTAGCTGGTAGGGTAACTAGCCACTACAAAAACCTCTCACCAGTCCTAGCTAAGATAGCAAGGCAGTCAGAGGGTCTATGGTCCAAGCCTTCTGTCCTGAAAGAGAAGTCTATGACAAGATGTAGCGCGTCAAAAGGCTCTTGCTTATTACCTTAGCTGATAGGGTGGTAACTAGACACTGCTGAAACCTTTCACTACTCCTAGCTAAGATAGCAAGACATTCAGAGGGATTTGGTTCTATGTTCCAAGCCTTCTGTCCTGAAAGAGAAGTGTATGTCAAGATGTAGGCGTTAAAAGGCTCTTGCTTATTACCTTAGCTGGTAGGGTGGTAACTAGACACTGCTGAAACCTCTCACCAGTCCTGGCTAAGTAAACAAGACAGTCAGAGGGATTTGGTTGTATGTTCCAAGTCTTCTGTCCTGAAAGAGAAGTCTATGACAAGATGTAGGGCGTTAAAAGGCTCTTGCTTATTACCTTAGCTGGTAGGGTGGTAACTAGACAGTGCAAAAACCTCTCACCAGTCCTAGCTAAGTAAGCAAGACAGTCAGAGGGATTTGGTTGTATGTTCCAAGTCTTCTGTCTTGAAAGAAAGGTCTATGGCAAGATGTAGGGCGTTAAAAGGCTTTTGTTTATTATCTTAGCTGGTAGGATGGTAACTAGACAGTGCTGAAACCTCTCACCAGTCCTAGCTAAGATAGCAAGACAGTCAGAGGGATTTGGTTCTATGTTCCAAGCCTTCTGTCCTGAAAGAGAAGTGTATGTCAAGATGTAGGGCGTTAAAAGGCTCTTGCTTATTACCTTAGCAGGTAGGGTGGTGACTAGACACTGCTGAAACCTTTCACCAGTCCTTGCTAAGATAGCAAGACAGTCAGAGGGTTTTGGTTCTATGTTCCAAGCCTTCTGTCCTGAAAGAGAAGTGTATGTCAAGATGTAGGGCGTTAAAAGGCTCTTGCTTATTACCTTAGCAGGTAGGGTGGTGACTAGACACTGCTGAAACCTTTCACCAGTCCTTGCTAAGATAGCAAGACAGTCAGAGGGATTTGGTTCTATGTTCCAATCCTTCTGTCCTGAAAGAGAAGTGTATGTCAAGATGTAGGGCGTTAAAAGCTCTTGCTTATTACCTTAGCTGGTAGGGTGGTAACTAGATACTGCTGAAACCTCTCACCAGTCCTGGCTAAGATAGCAAGACAGTCAGAGGGATTTGGTTCTATGTTCCAAGCCTTCTGTCCTGAAAGAGAAGTGTATGTCAAGATGTAGGGCGTTAAAAGGCTCTTGCTTATTACCTTAGCTGGTAGGGTGGTAACTAGCCAAGGCCGAAACCTCTCATCCGTCGAGATTAAGACAGTCACAGGACTTTGGGTATATGCTCCAATGGTTTCTAAGATTTATGCCCACAATCAGGGCATTAAAAGGCTCTTACTTAATACGAGATACATTGCCATCACTTTAATTGATGAGGATGGAGGAAAATAGATATTTTTTTTATCTGTTAAGGTAACATGAAACGCACTATTCATTTCCTCCGTCTCGGAAAGTGTAAACAAAGACTGTCGCTCAATTTCCTCGGGCAATAAACTATTGCGGAAAACGTAACGTGTGCGTGCGTTCACTTCTTACTTACGGTCACATTACATACGTGTTTTACATGATATTAGCATAACAATTATATCGATGCTGTTGTTTGTTTGCTGTACTGAGAAATGGGTTAACGTTAAGTTACGGTGAAACATTTAAAATAGAGGAAATATAAAATAATTTGGAGCTATTCGACCGAGGGGATAAGGGCGGACTCTAGCTGCCGAAACGCTAGAAAATATTCCGAATTATGCCCTATAACTTGACATACATATTCTTAGATATATTAAGAATAGATTTAAGTAATTCTTTGAGCTTTCTAAAGCAGGCGCCCACTTAACCTCTAACAAATTACGAAAGACCCCAACGGGGATACCAGAAGATCCCAGATCATTTATATAAAAATCTACTACAAAATCACTGACTGAGTGCGACATATGCGGCCGAACAAATCGGCGAAAACGAAAACAGAGTCGTACATTTGTCTCGTTTTCTCCTTACGGCGGTACCGCGTTTGTTAGAGTGAGAGAAACAACATGTCACTAGCAGACCAAAATTCAGTTACAGTGAAACATTTAAAATATAGAAAATATAAAATATTTCGGAGCTATTCGACCGAGGGGATATGCGTGGGCTCTAGCTGCCCAAACGCCAGAAAATATTCTGAATTATGCCCTATAACTTGACATACACATTCTTAGATATATTAAGAATAGATTTAAGCAATTTTTTGAGCTTTCTTTAGCTTCTGACAAATTACGCAAGACCCTAACGGGGATGCCAGAAGATCCCAGTTCATTTATATAAAAATCTACTTCAAAATCATTGACTGAGTGCGACATATGCGGCCGAACAAATCGGCGAAAACGAAAACAGAGTCGTACATTTGACTCACTCTCTCCTTACAGCGGTACCGCGTCTGTTAGAGTGAGAGAAACAACATGTCAAAAACTAAACCTGCTTATAATAGGAATATAGGTGTTGCGTATCAACTGTTTGGGTTTTTTGTTATCAAAAGCAATATATTTAAATGAATTGAGCTGTCGACCATAAAAGTCGGGAATAGGTTTCTTTATAATGCTGATTTTGTGATTATTAGAGGTATGAATAATATGAGTTCATTATTGTCGGTACTTTTATGAACTGTGGCATAACTATGGTAGTTAGACAAATGGTACCAGGGACTTTTTTGTAGATATTAATACCTTCTATAATTTTGTAGAACATTTTTTTGTTCTATCATCAATAGTTTCCCCAATGCACGCGATAACAGATTTTTGTGAGGACTTTTTTCACACCTTGGGTTACATAATCGCATTTTTATTAGGGATCCCTATTATTTTTCAGAAAATAATATAGCCCATGTCGTTCAGTAAAAATGCCGCTTTCTAATGGTGAAAACATTTTTGAAATCGGTCCAGTACTTTTTGTATGAAACCGTTACAAACATACATACATAAACACAAATGTTTCCAGTAATTTTTTATATATGAAATTGCTTTAGTACTAAAACATTGAGATCAGCTATTGTAAATACTGAAAATAGAGTCTGAATTAATCTACCTTCTATAATTAAGCTGGCTACAGCTTAAGTAACCTACCAGTACATAAATTTCGGAGGCTTTTAACTCAGCTGACCTTTAACAGGTTAATATATCGCAGCATTAGCCCTGTTGTTTATTGCTTGCTTTGTTCGTGTATTTTCTTTTAAAATTCTTTACAAAAATATAGTGTAAACTTTATATAACTAGTCAAAATAACGTATTTCTCGATTTAATACAAAATACAATGTAACATTATTAATACATTCATCAAAAACATCGGTATAACGAATTATTGATCATTGCAGACCGTTATTGGCATTTATTTCAATGCTTAACCTTTACATAACGTATCCTATCAATTATTTCTACAATTTAATTCCAAAATACGATACTATATCATGTGTCAACATGTTCGGACACGTTAAACTCTTCGTAAGTCTTGTTAAAACGATTTTAACCTAACATCTACAAGAAAACCTTATGTATGTTTGTTTGTGACGTGTTCACACAAAAACTACTAGACCGATTTAAAAAAAAAATTAACCATGATAAAGCTGCACTTTCACTGAGCGACATGAGTTATATTACTTTCTCAAAAAAATAGGGATCCTTAAGAAATATGACTTTTGTAACCCAAAGGGTGAAAAATTGGTCTCATAATACTGTCATCGCATACGCTGCGGAAACTGTTGATGATAGAACAGAAAAATGTTCTACAATATTATAGAACAAATCAATATCTATAAAAAAGTCTACAATACCATATGTGCAACTACAGAAGTTATGCCACTATAACAACTTTTTTACATTTTCAAAGTTAATAAAAGTGTCGACGATAATCAAACCATATTATTCATACCTCTGTATTAATACTTATTCTATTAAATATTGCATTAAAGAGCGTTTTAATACCTGTAAAATGTTTTTTAAATTATTAAAATCGGATATTCTATTCAAAAGATATAACGAATTTAAAAATGTCGATCCAAATATCTGCCTGTCGTCTTCCACTTTTGGAGAGAATTATATCGAATAAAGCATTTTTATTTGATTACGAAGTATATGAGTTTAAGTAAGTAGCAGCCCATTAACGTCCCACTGCTGGGCACAGGCCTCCTCACTCCGAGGAGCGAGGGTTTTTAGAACATAGACCCACCACGCTGCTCCACTGCGGATTGGCAGGCATAGTACACAAGTGCACTCTCTATTCCTTCACTCTCATAGTCCGATGTGACGGGAATCCGACACGATCGGAGAGAGATCAGGCGCAGGACCGACGGCTTAACGTGCTCTCCGAGGCACGGGGGTGGATCACACCGCCAACTTCCCAACTTCGGGTAAATATTGAGAAAACCTTATTAGAAAACTCAATATCGATTTTTGAATTGGCCCGACCCGGGACTTGAACCCAGGACCTCATGTCTGTAGTCGAACAAGCTAACCACTAGACCAATGAGGCAGTCGTATGAGTTTAAATAATGTATAAATTTTATACAAGATACTGATTAGTAGATTCCGTACTCCACGTGTTTAGGAGTATTTATATTTGACAACTACGGAACCCTACACAGTCATTACCGACACGCACTTGTTTTTGTAATATTCATTTATTTAAAAGAAATACGTAATTAGGTACTTGCAGAATTTATCTTTACAGAATTTCGTCTACGGTAGCCAATCTTATACAATGTTTTAGAAGGCCGCTCCCGAAAACGAAGACAGACGATAGTACTAATGACTCCTTTGATGATGGGACGGAAAACATTCTATTCTGATTCGATACTTTAGATTTCCGAGACTTGGAGGGAGGGGAAAAGGAAGATATGTTAGGAGGAGTCGGGAGCCAGGAGACGTGCCTTTGCAAGTCTCCATCTATTCTGAATGGTCGTGACAGACCATGTCCGGAGACCCAGAGCGTAATGTCTGTTCAGGACACTGAGGGTCCCGCTGGGTTTTAGTGGGTATTCTGTTCTTCAGCGAGTCCCACACTCCTGGATAAAAGTATGACTTTCAGCCGGGTCGCGTAAATGCATTTCCCAGCGGAAAAAAAAAGGAATTTAATTGTCATTAAAATAATAAAAGTGTCGAAAATTAATATAATATTGAAATCTCAAATGACAATATTAAAACTACTTAACCTTCAAACGAATTAGCATAAAAATTGCTGCACATCTTCGTGGCGATCACGCGTTTCATCCGTCAAAGTTTTACCCTCATGCGCCTAAAGAAGTTTCACTTTAAAAATACATTACTTTAAAAAACCAGCAATGAAACGCAAAATTAAAAATAGATGACGTATTGGCGCGGGTCAACGACCGCTCGCTGCCGGCGCGTGTAAAGAATTTGTGTATATTAATTATATACAAGGTTGTTAAGAACTATATACATGGGACCTAAGATATATTCTTTAAGTGCCTCTCCAACTAGCCAAGGTTGGCAATCAGTTCAGCAAACGTCTCTTACGAAGCGGAATAGTTGGGCACTCGCTATTTCAGCCCATTCTCTGATGTCGTGAAGCCATGATTTTTGTCTGCGATGGACGTCTACTACTGGACATAGTTCTCACGAAATGATGGCCACAAGGCCCGATCTTGTGCCACCTGGCTCCAGCGGCTACCAGCGATTCTCCTTATATCATCGGTCCACCTTGTGCGGGGTCCGGTGCGGGGTCCGGTGCGGGGTTGCCATTCCAGCACTTTCCGACCCCAACGTCCATCGGTCCATCGGACTATGTGCCCCGCCCATTGCCACTTCAGGTTCGCAATTCGTAGGGCTCTGTCGGTGACTTTGGTTCTGCTACGGATCTCCTCATTTCTGATTTGATCACGAAGAGAAACTCCGAGCATAGCCCTCTCCATCGCACGCTGAGTGACTCTGAGCTTTCGAATAAGGGCCCATATGTATATATATTCCTTTCAGGCTGGCTGTGCTTTGAGGAGTGTTGCTATCAACACCTATGTATGGTAGTGAATGGTGAGTATGACAGAAGCAGCATGAGTGGATTGAAACTGAGTGACAATAACAGAAATTGTAGTGACTAAAATTGAAAAAGGTATGCTTAGATGGTTTGGGCATGTAGAGAAAGAATGAAAGGAGACTGACAAAAAGGATTTATGAGTCAAGATCGAATGGGAAAGGTGGAAGGGAAAAACCAAGGCGAACGATACTGGACCAAATCCAGGACATTTTAAATATCCAGGTCAAGGGTACTCTAAACAGACGAACTTGTAGGAAAGGTTTAATGAGAATGAAAGAAGCGAAGGAGATTGGCAAGTGGAAGGACGTCGTCTCTACCTCTATTTGAGTATGAGGCGTTATTAAACACTATATAAACTAATATTAAACAGCTGTTATTCCATAACGGGTTGAGCGTGAAATATAAGTTTTAATCAGTTTTAGTTGTAATAGCTTTAGTCGAATTCGGTTAGTTTGAGTTGATTTTAATCTCCCTCGATTGTTCTACTGCGAGGGGTATTACAGTTTCGCGTCGCTTTAGTTTTGGCAAATGGGCCGCCATTTTCTGTACAAGTGAATTACTCAATGTGTCAATATTATAAATGAATAGTAACGAAATAAACAGTAACGGAAACAATTAAAGTATATCACGGAAATGACGTTTGTACTTATTGCTGGGGTGGTTGGATGGTCAAAGGTAAAGAGACACCAATGACTCGTTAATGACACGTACCTTGGATCGTGTCGATTTGGAAACTCACACGGTCCCAGGCCGCACTGGGGGTGCTATAAAAGGAGCCGAGAGCACAGGTTTGGAACGCTGTTCTTAGTGACTGCGTTGGAGCACGGACCGTTGTCTTTATGATAACCAGTACTGCTAAAACAAATTCACCAGACTTCTGCCCTTGTCATGTCATCGCTCCAACCGACGGACGTCTACTACGGATCTCCTCATTTCTGATTTGATCGCGTAGATAAACTACAAGCCCTCTCGATCGCACGCTGAGTGACTGAGCTTTCGTTTGAGGCCCATAGTCAGCGACCACGTTTCCCACTACCACAACTATAAATTACCGAAACTTAAACTCCACTGACAAACAGACTGCCTCATTGGTCTAGTGGTTAGCATGTTCGACTACAGACATGAGGTCCTGGGTTCGAGTCCCGAGTTCTATTAAGATTTTTTCAATATTTGCCCGAAGTTGGGAAGTTGGCGGTGTGATCCACCCCCATGCCTCGGAGAGCACGTTAAGCCGTCGGTCCTGCGCCTGATCTGTCTCCGGTCGTGTCGGATTCACGTCACATCGGACTATGAGAGTGGAGAAATAGAGAGTGCACTTGTGTACTATGCCTGCCAATCCGCAATGGAGCAACGTGGTGGATCTATGTTCTGCCTGTGCCCAGCAGTGGGACGGTAATGGGCTGCTACTTACTTTACTTTACTTTTTAAACTCCACTTGGGCAAAAGACCCGTCGATCATCTAGCCGTTGGTCCGACCAAGTATTCTTCTTCCATTCGTTGCCGCCATGAGGAAAGTCGAGAACCGAACAGAATGGAAGGCATTGTTGAGGAAAATAACACTGGCACCAAAGTACGTACACGACCTTCAAGCATGAAAACGACCGAGAAAAGAAGTCATCAATAATGAATTGACTTCTTCTTTATCAGTTCTGTTCTGATCTCTCTGATCATGTCGGATTCCCCGTCACATCGGACTATGAGAATAGAAGGAATAGAGAGTACACCTGTGTGTACTATGCCTGCCAATCCGCAGTGGGGCAGCGTGGCGAGTATATGCTCTAAAAACCCTCTCTCCTAGAAGTGAAGCGGCCTGGCTACTTACCTTTTTAATATCAGTTCGAAAGCATATGACTATGTCAATTGTAAATCAGATTGCGGTATGTGAGGTGAGCTGAGGTAGATTCCAATCTAAATCCGACTTGTGCCTTCAATTTGAATTGAATATGCGTAGGGGGATGAGATTGTATTGGCATCATAACAGTTAGGTCATATTCCATAGGCGACAGCTGTGCTCCCGCTGTTGCCTATTAAATCTCTGATATCTCTTAATATATCCACTTTACTGAAATGATGTTAAGGACAACTTTGATCTACACGAAATATACAACGTATGTAATGTATTTATTTGGATAAAAAATTATCATTTATTGTATAAAACAGCTCGGTAAATAACATGTATTTTATGTTATATGTAAAATACTTTTTTACATTTCAAACGTTAATCAAAGTGCTGACAACACTCAAACCATATTCATACCTCTGTATTAATCATTATCCTATTTAATATTATATTTTATTAAAGACCGTTTCAATACCTGTAAAATACTTTTTAAATTATTAAAATCGGACATTCCATTCAAAAGATATAACAAATTAAATCTCTCCACCGCCTCAAGATTGAAATCTACGCGGAATCGCGGGGCATTGCTAGCAATAAATAAGTCTGTGCTTTTAATTTCACCCACCCAATTTGATGCTGGATAAAGCAGTGATTAAACAAGCCGTTTATCATTAAATAATTGATTAACCGGATATAATTACAGTGATAAAGTGGTCCGCACTGAGTTTAACCGGCTATAAATTACCCGCTTTTGCGACCGGGTGTCCTTGTATACTTCGATCATGGCTCGTTAATTTTGATAATGCATCCTTTATTGCCATTTTTGCTTTTAGGATCAATTAATAGACCGATGTAAAAGGGTCTTTTGATTAATTAGTAGACCAGAACAATATAAAACGGTATTTACAAACCACTTTCGCCAATATATGATAAAACAAAAGCCTCTGTTTCATCTGTCTGTAACATAAAAACTACTGAACATATTGTCATGCAGTTTTCACTTATAAATCGAGCGATTCTTAAAGAATCTTTCTATGTAAATTTTATCTAGGGTTTTGTGTAAATAGATTGAAATATAAAGAAAATTGCTAGAAGTGTCTGAAAAAATGTACCTTTTAAATATGACTAACTATTAAAAAGAGGCCTTCATTACATATGTCTGTTACATAAAAACTACTAAATAGATTTTCATACGGTTTTCACTACTAGATAGAGCAATTCTTAAGGATTCTTTCTGTATATATATTGTCAAACGTTTGTGTAAAAAGATTTAAATATAACGATAATTGTTGAATGTGTCTGGAAAAATACACCTTTGAAAAATGGTTGACTATTAACAAAACGTCTCTGTTGCATTTATCTGTAACATAAAAACTACTGAACAAATTTTCATACGGTTTTCAGTAGTAGATAGAGCAATTCTTAAGGATTCTTTCTGTATATATATTATCAAAGTTTACATAGAAATATAACGATAATCGCTGGAAGTGTTTAGGGAAAAAAACCTTTTAAAAATGACTAACTATTTAAAAAAAGCCTCCGTTGCATATGTCTGTTACATAAAAACTAATGAGCAGATTTTCATACGGTTTTCACTAGTAGATAGGGCAATTTTTAAGGATTCTTTCTGTATATATATTGTCAAAGTTTTGTATAAATAGATAGAAATATAACGATAATTGCTGGAAGTGTTTAGGGAAAAAACCTTTTAAAAATGACTTACTATTAATAAAACGCCTCGATTAAGTTTGTCTATTACATAAAAATTATAGAACTAATTTTCATACAGTTTTCAATTATAAATAAATAAATTCATAAGGAACCTTTATGTATATAATTCGTCAAATTTTCTTTTTAATTTTTTAAAGGAATACGATAACTTCAGAAAGTGTCAGAAAAATTCTACCTTTTAAAGTAACATAAAAGTTACTTAACAAATTTTCATGCGGTTTTCACCAATGAATAGAGAGATTGTTAAGGAATCTTTGTGTATATTTTGTGTCAAAGTTTTATTTGAATAGATTGAAATATAAGAATAATTGTTGGAAGTGCTGGATAAACCTACCATTTAATAAAGACTCACTATTAAACAAAAGGCCTCTGTTGCGTCAGTCTGTTACAAAGAAACTACTAAACGGATTTTCATATAGTTTTCACTAATAGATAAGTCAATTCATAAGGAATCTTTGTGTATATAATTTGTATATGAATTTGTTGAAGAAAAATAATAATTGCTGAAAGGGTCTTGAGAAATCTAACTTTAAAAATTGACTCACTATATCTATTGTTATCTTTTAATGCGGTCATTAGAAAGTTGTATAGACTTGTTAAAATATCCTTATCAACTTAAATACCTTAGTACCTAAAGCTTTTCACATTCTGTTAGTTTTATTAGAAGATATAGGAATAATAGTTACAACGCGTAAAGTGACGGAATAAATCAAACCATTTGTGAGCTTTCATCAAAAACGCTTCCTGAATTCTAAAAGATATTACAAAACTATGTATAGTAAGATGATTCCTCTTTTAAAGATCTACAAAAAAGTCGCTAATAGCATATATCTATCGGTTACAGATAACTCACTATATCCATTTTATTTTTTAGAAAATGATAACGCACTAATGCGGTAGTTGGAGAGTTATATAAAGGATTTCTATATTGATATCCTTGTCAAATTACATAGTTAAGCATTTTATGTAATTTTATAATGTTTTGTTTACACTATGAAAATTAAATGAGTTTTTCAGGAGATATAGGAATAATAATTTCAACGCGCAGAAAAGTGGCCGCTGCCTGTGAGCCTTCTTCGTCAACCCTGCCTAAACCTTTAGAGATTTAACAAAACAATGTATGGTAGGATAATTCCTCTTTTATAGATCTACAAAAAAGTCTATAATAGCATCTATCTATCTGTTAAGGATAACTTACTATATCCAATATCTTCTATCGGAATAATAGTTTTAACGCGCACAGAAAAGTGGTGGAATATATCAAGCGGCTTATGAGCTTTCTTCTTAAACCCTGCTTAAACCCTTAGAGATATAACAACACAATGTATGGTGGGATAATTACTATTTTATAGATCTACAAGAAAGTCTATGACAGCATATATCTATCTGTTAAGGAGAACTCAGTATAACCATTTTGTTTTTCTAGAAAATTGTTACGCTTAATGTAAAGTTAAACATATATTTTCTGGTACTCGAGCGAAACCGGGTTGGGTCGTTAGTATAATATAAAAAGGGCAGATGGATTAAATGGATTTATAGTGGCAGTTAATTTGCCCGGCTATAATCGCGATGACAAAGTGCTTGGCACGACGACCGCGGTAAATCACCCGACGCTGTAGTTCACAATCACTTTATTTCATAATAAAGCTCAATTTCATTTAAAATAATACTTTTTTAAATGTATAACACCATATTTTTAAAGTAAAATATCTATTTAATGGCTGCCATAAAGTCATAAAAGCGTAAAAGGCATGGTTTTTTGTAAAAATAAATTTACACGAGACCGTATTGGCGCGAAATTGGCTTGCGGCTGACAAAAGTTAACGTTTTAGCCAGTAAGCACGTTAGGGACGTGTCAATTATTTACAATATGTTTTATCTTTGTCTATCTACTATTCTTTCTGTTTTTATGTAATAAATAAGGCCTTTATTTATTTTACAAAATACACAGCCCTCTTAAAACTAACATATATTGTAATTAAATTAACTTAAGGCTAATTAAAGGATTTTCCATTTGTTTATTGGACTAATAAGCGCCAAAGAGATTGCGCGTGTCTATGAATGTGTCTGTGTGTGTGTATATGTGTGTGTGAGTGCGTGTGTGTCTGGAGTCAAGTACAAGCTACCTACTCACTATTTAAATTCATTAATTTTACTAATGAATTTAAATAGTGAGTAGGTAGCTTTATGTTGGAGATTGTTTTTTTTACAATTTACTTAATTAACTTATATCTAATTAAATTATACTATTCTTTAATTAAGCGTTTTGAATTTTTAACACTCCAGTAGCAAGCTGTCCTGCTTATTTACGTGGCCATTAAGATTCATCCGAAAACAAAATATTGGCAAACGTTGAAAATACCTGATTTACGAAATTAAGCCTCTGGCATCTTGGGGCTTTAATTCTTGCTCCAATTGAATTTTGTAGGGGTGCAGCTTCATAGAGATTGAATTCTGAAGAGCCAGGCTACCGATTGACATAACCCCCGTGCCTGTCGGATAGATTGTCTTCACGCAGTAAGCTTAATAAATAGTAATAATTCATTTATTTACAAAGGCTAAAATCCATATATTAGAAATTTTTCACAATGTTTAGTAAACAACTTATTTTATTAAATTACATATCATTAAATTTATCAAACGACATTAATTATAAAGATTACTACTAAATTAAAAAGAATGTCATTATGAATACTATGTCAATACTTAACTATATAAAGGTCCTTAAAAGAAAATAATTACAGTAATACATGCAATTTAATATATAATTTATATACCGGAGAATCGTATCTGGCCATTAACATAAATCTGACGGCGCACAGATTATTAATCGGTTTACAATCGACTCGGACTTGACATTTTTGAAGTTGACAGCTGACATAACACTGAGCGCTGGAGTGGCGGCCATTATTGGTTCGGACTTCATAGAGAGCGCACGCGCCCACGTGTTCTGGTAGAATGTTTTAAATCTAGATAACTTTGTTAATTATCTAAAATTATAAATGTTGATTTATTATAGTGAAATTAATAAAGAAGGAATTAATTTAATCGTGGAATATTTTATTGAAATACCCGACGTTGTATATTGTGACGAATACGAAATAAATATAGGTATACTATATTCACTTATTTGTCGCAGACAAAGTTGCGTGGGTCAGATAATAGATAATATAAATTTATCTAGACAAACAGAAATAGATATAAATAAAAAAGAGTGATGTATCTTTCAGTTCTTCTTGGCTTTTTTATAAAAAGTACATTAAATAAATTGCTACTATCGCGACAAAGGCATAACGAGCACTTCGATTAATTGAAACATATAAAAACTACATAAAATATAGAGAATGTTTCCATTCAATTTCATTGGCATAGAAGGAAAAAGGGAATGTCTGTTCGTATTAAAAATAACGTTTTGCTACATATATTTTATTTGACACGTTTTACCCACATAGTTTTAGATCCTAACCGCATCAAATAAAACCCTGTTACGGCGGGCACAGAGGGTAATAGCGATTAGAGCTATACGGGGGTACCGTACAGTATCTTGGACGGCAGCCACACTCCTGGCAGGTGATCCCCCATGGGAGCTCAGGACGGAAGTTCTCACGACTGCTTACCAGTGCAGAGGAGCCGCGAGAACCAGAGGGGAATTACCAGACGCTGATGAAGTAAGAAGGGTCAGGGTTCTAGCTGACAGAGCTTTGCAAAGGTGGCAAGAGGATCTCGGGTCCCCAGCGGCCGGCGTGGCTATAGATAGGCGATCCGCCCTCATCTGGATAAGTGGCTGGGCAGAGAGTACGGATCGCTCTCCTACAGGTTGGTACAGGTGCTTACCAGTCATGGTTGCTTCGGTAAATACCTGTATCAAACTGTTGGCTGTGAGCCGTCGGCCAGCTGTTACGAGTGTGGTGCCTCGTTAGATACAGCTTACCACACGGTGGCAGAATGTCCCGCCTGGGGTTCTCAGCGACTCATTTTGACGTCGCTGATCGGCACAAACCTCTCACTGGCTAATATTATAGATGTAATGCTCATCAGTGAGCAGGCCTGGAGAGCGGTTGCCTCCTTTTGCGAGACTGTCATCTCGCTTAAGGAGGCACGACAAAGGGAGAGGGTGAATGCCGCTGAGACACTCCGGCCCAGACGAAGGGGAGTAGGAAACAGGAGGCGGAGGTTCATGCAACTCCTCCCCCTGTAGAATATCTGTGAGCCGAATTCAACCGAGGGGTCAGAGAGGAATGCCTCAACGAGCCTCTGGCTCCCCACTCATGGTTGACGACGGTCCCGCTGGGTTTTAGTGGGTATTGCGAGTTCTTCCCCCTCGCCGAGTCCCACACTCCCGACCCCACAGTCGGGGTGCCTAAATGCATTTCCCAGCGTCAAAAAAAAACATAGTTTTAGGTTCTGAGATGCCAAGTCGTCCATAATTCAAGTCAATTGGGCAATTAGTTTTAGCGCACGTTACTATTTCACTTAATTTTTGCGGAAGTAAGCTTTAGTTTTCAAAATAAAATTATTCTAAATTATTCCTTATTAAATCAGCTATCTGCCAGTGAAAGTCTCGTCAAAATCGGTCCACACGTTTTTGAAATAAGCGGGAACAAACATAGACATCGATAAAAGTTTGAAAACATTGTAAATTCTTTGATATATCACTTTATATAACACCATTCACTCCTTATTCACGGTGGATTGTCATTGTCTTTAAGCAGCCTAATGGTAGAATCTCTTCAATGGGGAAACCGGGACTCGTTGATAAGCTTGTACAGTCATTAAAACCCAGCGGACCTTTCCTCATCCTTGATCAATCCTCGGTTCTTCTCAACTGCGTGAAGTTGAGGGATGCAGGCCTCAAGGTAATTCATCCTTACCCGGGCATCTGCCTCTGGCATCAATTGAATGCCTGGTAATATGTTTATCCTGCTTTACAAGTCAATCCAATGGATTGTCTAATCCGGGGTTCGCCACTACCATTGCGTTTATTTCGCCGTCATTATCGCTTACACCAGGAGCCGTTGATAGCAGGAGTTCACGAGGCAGGGGATGCCCAGTGTTTGCTGCTCTTAGGTACTGGCTTGCAATGCAGTTGAGCTGTGTGTGAGATGTGTCGTAGGCGTCCTGGTGTCACGGTGACTGATATAATTTATGACATAACTCGGAGCTCCAGCTATAATACGTAGGCAAATATTCTGCTGAATCTACAGCCTCCTTCTCTAGTACCCTGAGCAGAAAGAGTACCAGGTAGGAGTTACATACGTCAGTTTGAAGCAGATGTAGGCTCTGTAGACCTCCAGTTTGGATTTTACCGAGAGAGTTGAGGTTAATGACGGAGAACGTTGGAGGTTCTCCAACCGCATTTCACTATAGTGACTCAGATGAAAATTACTATAAGAACCTACTAGAGTCCAGTGATGACCTACGGCTGCGAAACGTGGTTGCTGACTTTGGGCCTCATTCGAAAGCTCAGAGTCACTCAGCGTGCGATAGAGAGTGCTATGCTCGGAGTTTCTCTAAGCGATCAAATCAGAAATGAGGAGATCCGTAGCAGAACCAAAGTCATCGACATAGCCCTACGAATCGCGAACCTGAAGTGACAATGGGCGGGGCACATAGTCCGACGGACCGATGGACGTTGGGGTCGGAAAGTGCTGGAATGGCGACCCCGCACCGGACGACGCAGTGTAGGGAGACCCCCCACAAGGTAGACCGACGACATAAAGAAGGTCGCCGGTAGCCTCTGGAGCCAGGCGGCGCAAGATCGGGCCTTTGGACATCATTACGTGAGACCTATGCCTAGCAGTGGACGTCCATCGGTTAAAGCGACGACGACGACGACAATTCCATGGAGTGGAGTATGAAGCAGGCTAGCAGCCGTTTTCTCTTTTGGCCTGAAGTAGGATGATGGTCACCCAAAAGAAGGTAGAAGGTCTTTTAACGCCGAGCTTTACCTCAGATATGTTGTCCAGTGAAAGATTCCCTCCAGAAGAGAGGTGCCGGACACTCTGCCAGAGTCTGTCCACCTTGAGAAGTTTCACATTTTCCTCCATATCCAATGATACCATGGATAACGGCTTTATTAATCTACACACGTAGATATATGAATACCTTTCATAAAATACACCTCTGAATTGAATACATCCAGAAAATTCGCATAAAAGGCACAAAAAACGGGTATTTCATTGGTGCATTTCATTTGCCGGATATAATCACGATGATAAAGCGGGTCGCGTCGAATTTATCCGGGCATAAATCACCCTTTGTAACCGGATAACCGTTAAACTTCGATAATAAAACGGTGCGGGTTATAATTCTGCAGAATCTACATGTCTATATTATTTCGGAGTAAACAATTACCTTCCTGTTTCCTGACGACGGTTTCTTTCACTAAAGAGAAACTTTTTGGTAGTGCAGTGCGTCTTCTCTTAACGATATTTACATACATACATACATACATAGCATCGCGCTTCATTCCTTTCGGGGTAGGCAGGGACAACGTCCTTCCACTTGCCACGATTCTTGCATATCTCCTTCGCTTCTTTCATTCTCATTAAACCTTTCATACAAGTTCGTCGGTTTAGAGTACTCTTGACCTGGCCCTTATTTAAAATGTCCTGGATTTGGTCCAGGAACGTTCGCCTTGGTCTTCCCCTTCCAACTTTCGCATTCACTCTTGACTCATAAATCCTTTTTGTCAGTCTCCTTTCATTCATTCTCTCTACATGCCCAAACCATCTAAGCATACCTTTCTCAATTTTAGTCACTACGTCTTCTTTTATACCACAACGTTCTCTTATCACACTATTTCTTACTCTGTCACTCAGTTTTAATCCACTCATGCTTCTCAACGCTCTCATCTCTACCGCATTTATTTTACTTTTGTGATTCTTCTGCCATACCCAACTTTCACTACCATACATAAGTGTTGGCACCAACACTCCAGCATGCACTGCCAGTCTAGCCCTTTGAGACACCATCTGGCTATTCATAAAAGCATGCAGAGCACCATTTACCATATTCCCTGCATTCACTCTCCTTTCGATATCACTTTCACATGTTCCATCTTTTGTAAATTTAGATCCCAAGTATACAAATTCTTTCACCTCTTCCACTTGTTCCCCATCTATCAAAATATTGCCATTCATCATAGATTCATCTCGTTCAAAAAGCATAACTTTCGTTTTGTTTACATTCACTTTCATTCCTTTCCCTTTCAAAGCTTCTTTCATAATATTTAGCATCTCCTGAAGCTCGTTAGCGGATGACGCAAGTATTACTTGATCATCAGTGTAGAGTAAACATTTGATGAGTAATTCATTCATTCCTAACCCATACATACTTTCTTTTAAATCTGTCAAACATTTATTCATGAATAAGAAGGCTGAAGAATTGACACTAAGAAGGCTGATACCGCGGTAATTTTTGCACTCCTGCTGTTACCCTTTTCCTTTATTTATCAAGACATAATTAAAGGAAAAAGAAGTTGCAGATGCATAATTAACATTGCATTTAGCTTTAACAAAACATAGATAAACTTAGCTAGTGTTACTGTTGAGAAATCTATTACGAAACAGATCTGGAAAGCGATTTAATTGATCGCTTTGAGAAGGCTTTAGTAATGGAGGATACTCCTTTGAGACTATCCATTTGTATCCATTATCCATTGGACAAAGACAAGTGTTATTAATGTATGTGGTAACTATGATATGGTATACTAGATATATACGATTTCTATGATATGTTTTCTATAGTTAAGATCCTGATCCAGCAGAGGTACTGGATTTCATTCCTGATAGAGAAAACTTGGGAACTTTCAATGTCTACCTTGAAAAAAATCATCATTGACTGACTTTTACTCAACTGTGTCATAAGAGGTAACTTACCTCTTAAGCTGTCTACCCAGCATCGTATCTAGCTAGGTAAATAAGCTGAGAATTGGCCACGGTCAAAGCCTTCCTCCAGTACAGACTATAACCCAGAACCTCAGCCTGTATATTTGAAACAAAAATTCTTTGTATTCCATCTCCGTTATTCACCCAAATGCTGAGCCCCAAACTGGAAACATTTGGAATGTAATAATTGCGATATGGCTTTAGACCTTTAAACTCACTGACTAACTCATTCACTCATTAAACTGTTTCCGATTTACTTGGAATAGCAAGGAATAGCTGGTAATTAGTGATGAGCATGAAAGAAATATGGAAGACCCGAATTATCACCATAGCCATTAAAACCTGGGTATTTCTAACTCTTGTTTCTTTAAAGGAAACACACCGATACTTTAGAAATGTGGTGCTGGAAGTACTACTTCCTTGGACTGAGTTACGTACTAACGTATGGATTTTTGATAAACTTGACATCAGGCAACGTCTGTCAGCTCTGGTTTGACCGAATTGTAAACATTTTGGTCACGTCTTTCGGTAATACCCAGAATCCATTGACCACCTAGGTGTGTACGGCAAAATAGAATGAATGTCACCCATGAAGACCTATCACCATAGCCACTAAAACCTGGGTATTTCTAAATCTTGTTTCTTGAAAAGAAACAGACCGATACTTTTGAAATGTGATGCTGGAAGTGCGTACTACTTCCTTGGACTGAATTACGTACTAACTTATGGATTTTTGATAAACTTGAAATCAGGCAACGTCTGTCAGCTCTGGTTTGGCCGTATTGTAAACATTTTGGTTACGTCTCTCGGTGAAACCCAGAATCCATTGAGCACCTAGATTTATACGGCAAAATAGAAGGTATTAGACCACGCAGTAGGTCTCCCATGAGATGGATCGACCAAATACTGATTTGAGTGGTGCAGCGACTTACATCTGCCCAAACTCCGAGGTGACCACGACCACACTAAATAAATAAGGATAAAATAAGGACGAAGAGGATGTGGCACGTAGCTTCTTGTTGAAAATAAACGTCATCCAGATCAATATCTTCCCATACTGGCCATAAAATTGGTCATAGATAATTTAATGAAAAAGATATGGTGTTGCGATCTGTTTGGGTGACCCTTTCTCTGAAATCTTCTTAAGATACCTGACCTATTCCAGGGGATAAACCGGGTGATGAGAGATTTTTCTACTAACCCCCTCTTCCGTGCCCTTCCTCTACGTATAACGAGGAGCTCCGGGATCTCTAAAGAACCCTCCGAGGCTTTCGCCGAATACTCTAGCAAGCAATAGCTGTAGCCACGGCAGATTAGGACCACATTAGTGTGCCGTTTTATTGTGATCTTAATTCATTTCATTGGTCTAGTGGTCAGCTTGCTCGTCTACAGACATGAGGTCTTAGGCTCCAGGGTTTTCTATTAAGATTTTCTCAATATTTGTCTGAATTTGGGAAGTTGGCAATACGCGACACCCTGTGTCTTGGTGAGCATGTTAAGCCGTCGGTCTTGCAACTGATCTCTCTTTGCGAGTGTCGAACTGCTGTCATATCCCTTTATGAGAGTGAAAGAATGGTGAGTGCCTGCCAAAACTTCAAAAAAAGGAGGAGCTTATCAATTCGTTTGTATCTGTATGTTTGTTACCTCATATCTCCCGACTGGTTGGACTGATCTTGATGATTTCTTTTAAATGAAAGGGTCGTCGAAAGTGCTCGTCATAGGGTCCCATTTTAAAATCCAGTTCTGATGATGGCATCCATGAGAAAACCGAATAAGTGTTAAATTTGCATTAAGCATGTGCGCGACAAATGGACGAATAACTCAAGATCACGCCAACCGATTTCGATGATTCTTTTTTAATAGAAAGGATATACTTCAAGGGTTGTTTTTGTGATGTTTGGTAAGGTTCTGATGATGGAATCCATGACAAAGTGACGGAACTCTTCAATTCTTAGAAGCAAATCAACGATTCTCGGCAGAATCTTCTATAAGCTATCCAGATATTTGAGTTGCCTACCGTAACTTCGGTATGGTCAAGTGCTACTTGTAATTAAATATGAAGATCAGTGGATCTCCTCAACGGCTAACAGTAAGGGTGCGGTTTATGATAGAAAATATAACAGTTTGTAACCAATTAGCAATGAGCTTACGTTTTATGGCTGACATCGACTCCGAATATAACAATACGAAGAACACTATAAAATAATACGCAATTATTTCTTACTTTTTAGACCATATTAATATATTTGTAAATTGTTTTGAAGGTTGATGTTTTTTTGGTAGAATTTTTATTTATTTTGCTATGGTTTGGTACATTATAGATTCGCATTCTCTTTATATATGAATGATTTCCGAACGAATATTTTCGCTTTGAACCGGAGTTATTCCCCCGTAAATGTACACAAAGAAAGCAAAAGGGACTTGCAAATTCTCGACTTGATTCCTTCGCAAAATATTTTGTCAATATTTATGCTTTTGTACAATGAAATTCCGCGTCGAGTTTATAAGGAATCCGAGTTATCTTCATATAGGGTTTTCCAATAGGACCGCTTCTTTTCTGGCATAAAAAATACCATTATACTTTATTTTTATATTAAAAGACTAGCGCCGACTCCCGGCTTCGCACGGGTAGACATAAATAGGTACAGATATTTAAGTTGTAAGCGTGATAATTAAAACGACCATGAATTTATGATTACTAATACTAAAACTAAGTAGCTTTGAAAGAAACTTTTTAAATGAAGCATAAAAATGTGTTAAAAAACTGGAAATATTCAATGTCGCTTGCGTCCACTGCGTAAGGTAACCTACTTCATAATGGTTGATTTTTTTTACATCACTCACCTGATGGTAAGTGATGATACAGTCTAAGATGGAAGCGCGCTAATCTGTTAAGAGGTGAAAAACCCCTTACGGTTTCTACACAGCATCGTACCGGAACACAAATCTCTTTGTTTGGCGGTACGTTTTTGCCGGTAGGGTGGTAACTAGCCACGGCCGAAGCCTCCAGACCAGACTTAGACAAGTTAGAAAATACAATTTCCTAAATTCGTCCTACCGGGGATCGAACCCGGGACCTTCCCTAGCAAAGTGAATACTCGCACCACTGCACCAGCGAGGCCGTCAAATGTGCACCCCCTTCTCCCGCACTGCCCCTCTCTCGTCGAGTTAATTACTCGATGCGCTGCGTGGCAGCCGCCGCCGACATGTATTTTTATTTTCATGATATCTTTTGAATGGAATATCCGATTTCAATAATTCAAAAAGTAATCATAAGGTATTGAGACAGTCTTGAATATAATATTATTTTTATGGATAAAAATATGTAAATGGTATGGCTAACACGGTCTGATTTTGATCGGCATTTCTATCAATTTGTTAAATGTAAAAAGTAGTTATAGTGACGTAACTACAATAGTTAGACAAATGGTCTCGCGAAGTTTTTTGTAGATATTGATATATTCTATAATATTGTGGAACATTTTTTTGTCCTATCATTAATACTCTTCACAGCGTATGCGATAAAAGACATTTTATGGCAAATTTTTTTTACACCTTCGGTTGGTTTTAATAGGATTTTGTAAAGATTTCTAAAGTAATCTAATACTAAATATAGCCTATGTTACTCAGTGATAATGTAGCTTTCTAATGGAGAAAGAATTGTTAAAATCGGTGCAGTACTTTTTGAGTTTATTCGTTACAAACAAAAATACAAATCTTTCCCCTTTATAATATTAGTGTAGATGTAGATTAAAGGTCTTGAATCGATTTGGATGCATTGTCATAGACCTTGACTTTTACAATGACAAGACCTCGAGGACTAATTGTAATCACCTCTTCAAGAAATAATACCATCCTTCTTGGACGGTCTTCTTTCTATTCTATTATGTTTTCTGAAAGTAGCAAGTGAAACTGTCAGCGCAGTCTTATTGGCCTTGGCTTTTTTTTTTGATGCTGGGGAATGCATTTACGCACCCCGACTGTGGGGTCGGGAGTGTGGGACTCGGCGAGGGGGAAGAACTCGCAATACCCACTAAAACCCAGCGGGACCGTCGTCAACCATGAGTGGGGAGCCAGAGGCTCGTTGAGGCATTCCTCTCTGACCCCTCGGTTGTATTCGGCTCACAGATATTCTACAGGGGGAGGAGTTGCATGAACCTCCGCCTCCTGTTTCCTACTCCCCTTCGTCTGGGCCGGAGTGTCTCAGCGGCATTCACCCTCTCCCTTTGTCGTGCCTCGTTAAGCGAGATGACAGTCTCGCAAAAGGAGGCAACCGCTCTCCAGGCCTGCTCACTGAGCATTACGTCTATAATATTAGCCAGTGAGAGGTTTGTGCCGATCAGCGACGTCAATATGAGTCGCTGAGAACCCCAGGCGGGACATTCTGCCACCGTGTGGTAAGCTGTATCTAACGAGGCACCACACTCGTAACAGCTGGCCGACGGCTCACAGCCAACAGTTTGATACAGGTATTTACCACCATGACTGGTAAGCACCTTTACCAACCTACTGTAGAAAATATTTTACGCGATGAAAGTTACCATGAAATATTCCCTTTGCTTACCAACGTTTGTTGTTAACCCGTAAATGCATTTCGGGGAATTCGAGCTCGGCTTTTAATACCCGGTCCGTTTATCCGGTTACATCCGGTTTTCAATTGCAGCCATGTTTCAACGCGCCAGGCTCATGCTAACGTACATCCTGTTTCCGTTTTAAAAATTTCGTTTTGAAATAACTTTTACCTAGAAAATATTTATTCGAGTTGGCTTTTACGGTATTTTCGAATCGATATTATTAAAAAGCCGTTTAAAATATAAGACAATGACTATTCTGCCACGATCTGATTAAAGAAGAACCCACAAAAAACTCATTTGTTTTATCAACTTGATTCTTACTAAACTGTTACCTCCGTCGCGTGTGTGTATGTTTGTAACGTTTTCACACAAAAACTACTGGACCGATTTCAAAAATTTGTTCACCATTACAAAGCTGCATTTACACTGAGTAACATAGGCTATATTACTTTTTCAAAATAAATAGGTATCCCTAGTAAAAAAGCATTAAAGTAACCAAAGGTAGAAAAATTGTAAAAAAAATCCGTCATCTCCGTCCGTTCTCGAGCGACGGTCCGCCGGAGCGATTGACTGTTGAAACTGTCGCGTTCCTAGCTATTTTTGTTAATGAGTTTGTGTAAATTGATATCGGGAACACTAAGTGATTGAACATTAAAATCTGAGTTAATTAACAAAGTGTTGGATTACACCAACATTACCCACCAACGCCCACAGTATGGATGTGATCCATACTAACGATTATGTCGGCGGGGAACAAAGGGTTCCCCGCCCATGCTTTATGCTTCTTCTCCTTCTCTCTTATTCTCCGAAAAAGAGTGCCACGTGATAGATTTCAATTTTTTTAAAGATTTAGTATTTCTAAATATAAATGCAAGCATTTTTCGAGCTCATTTGGCAATATTGTCAATGATGTGGATCTATTGCGAGAAAATCTTACAACGAAACATTATTTACTTGATTGATATAAAATTCGGCATATATATTTATTTCTCTTAGTAAAACCAGGTTTCCCCATATTTACACGTGATCGAGAACTACGCCAGAACAGCTAGTATAATATAAATATAAAACTGATATCATGGAAACTATAAATATCAGAATCTTTTCTACCAATTTGTGATGCAAATTCACTACTACTTCCGTTTCGCCAATATTATCTTATAAGAGTCCTCGAAAGGAAAAGTGGGATTTGCTCAACTATTTTACAAAGACAATGTATATTGCCAATTCCAATGCAAGGCGTCCATTATGCAAAACAGATTGGGATAGGACTTTCCATAGTTATAGAATTAAACTCAAATAGCACTGGTATTTTAAAACAAAGGGATAAATTGCGTTTTAGTTCTTCGTATTACTTCACAATGCTTTATTTATTATTCACAGCACTTTAATTATTTATCACTTTTCTAATTTGGAGTGCAGTGCAGTGGCAGTGCATGCTGGAGTGTTGGTGCCAACACTTATTTATGGTAGTGAAAGTTGGGTATGGCAGAAGAATCACATAAGTAAAATAAATGCGGTAGAGATGAGAGCGTTGATAAGTATGAGTGGATTAAAACTGAGTGNTGTATGTATGTTTTCTAATTTCAAGCACCCACTGTCGAAAAACCATCACTGTCTCCTCGTGTATCTTTACCCGAGTTTCATATCGCTTCTCTTCGCAGTGGGGCAAAACATCGGGTAAAGATACACGAAAGCACACGAGAGAGTGCTTCCGTTTCCTTTTAAACAATAATTATAGTAAATTAACAATTCTACAACTTCCGTTTTAACAATTTTTATTGTCGCTCACTAATTTGCAGGTTAAGTATTCTCAAAACCTTCATTATTATATTACATACTTTGAATGACTTAAAACACAATACAATCGTTGATACGAACTAAGAACTGTCACTAGGTGAATATTACTTCATTCTCCTGTACTAACTTTCTTATAAGAAACGCCCCACTCAAAAATAATACGTCCACCAATCAAAGTCGTCGTGAAAACGACGACTAAACAGAGTTTAATAAATTAGAGAATTTCCAGAACAGCGTTAAACCGGATGTAGTGAGTGTACGTTTCACTGATACAATTACAAACACCTCAGCATAATTATCAAATATAGCAATTAATTAGCAAATCACGAATAATGATCGCTAACACAATGATTGTTCATACATAGCATCACGCCACATTCCCATAGGGGTAGGCAGAGACAACGTCCTTCCACTTGCCACGATCCTCGCATATCTCCTTCGCTTCTTTCATTCTCATTAAACCCTTCATACAAGTTCATCGGTTTAGAGTACTCTTGACTTGGCCGTTATTTAAAATGTTCTGGATTTGGTCCAGGAACGTTCGCCTTGGTCTTCCCCTTCCAACTTTCGCATTCACTCTTGACTCATAAATCCTTTTTGTCAGTCTCCTTTCATTCATTCTCTCTACATGCCCAAACCATCTAAGCATACCTTTTTCAATTTTAGTCACTACGTCTTCTTTTATACCACAACGTTCTCTTATCACACTATTTCTCACTCTGTCACTCAGTTTTAATCCACTCATGCTTCTCAACGCTCTCATCTCTACCGCATTTATTTTACTTTTGTGATTCTTCTGCCATACCCAACTTTCACTACCATACATAAGTGTTGGCACCAACACTCCAGCATGCACTGCCAGTCTAGCCCTTTGAGACACCATCTGGCTATTCATAAAAGCATGCAGAGCACCATTTACCATATTCCCTGCATTCACTCTCCTTTCGATATCACTTTCACATGTTCCATCTTTTGTAAATTTAGATCCCAAGTATACAAATTCTTTCACCTCTTCCACTTGTTCCCCATCTATCAAAATATTGCCATTCATCATAGATTCATCTCGTTCAAAAAGCATAACTTTCGTTTTGTTTACATTCACTTTCATTCCTTTCCCTTTCAAAGCTTCATTCATAATATTTAGCATCTCCTGAAGCTCGTTAGCGGATGACGCAAGTATTACTTGATCATCAGCGTAGAGTAAACATTTGATGACTAATTCATTCATTCTTAACCCATACATACTTTCTTTTAAATCTGTCAAACATTTATCCATGAAAAGGTTGAACAGCCATGGTGACATATCCTTGTCGTACCGTTTATTCTGACACAAGCACTAGAACCCTCATATAGAGACTTCAAGTGCTTGGATCAGACAACCGCTCACCCCATACGTAGATAACGTTGACCACAGCTCATTCCTTACCTTTTTACTTTCCAAACAATTTATACAGTTTTTATCTAACCATACATATATACGTAGCATCACGCCTCATTCCAATAGGAGTAGGCAGAGACAACGTCCTTCCACTTGCCAAGATCCTTTCATTCTCATACAAGTTCATCAAAATTTAGAGTACTCTTGACCTGGCCCTAGTTTAAAATGTCCTGGATCTTTCGTAATCATTTTGACATAATGACGTCAAAATTAACGTTTTTTTTTTCATTCTGGATCCAACACTGAAGAAGCAGACGAAGTCGCAGACATAAAATACACTATAGAAATTGTATTCCGGCGCCCAATGACCCGGTTAAATGCATCGGATTTCTTCCTCTGGAAATTCCTGGCGGGAATCCAAAAGTAGGTAGGAAAATAAATCCGGACACCGGATAACGGTCCGAGTGTGCACGTGATGTATATTTCTACATTATCACCAGGTTGATAAAATAAAACTATAACTACTTTGGTTTATATCTTATTAAATTTATATAAATAAAAATCAAATGTTGTTCGTTAATCTCACTAAAACTCGACAGTGGCTGGACTGATTTGGCTAATTTTGCATTTAAATTATCTATGGAAGTCCAGTGGAGGTTTAATAGGGGTGCAAATAAGAAAACAGGCTTTGAATGTAGTAAGCGAACGGCCTGATACTGAAGAGGTCCAGAGAATCAGATCATCCTGATTGAAAGGTGGAAGGAGGACCTCGGGTCTCCATCTGCAGGTGTGGTCACGGTTGCAGCGGTGCGTCCATTCTTGGAAGATTGGCTTGCCAGGGGACACGGTACGCTAACCTACAGGCTGGTGCAAGTGTTAACTAGACATGGTTGCTTCGGCAAGTAAGGCGACACCTGCTTGCCGTACTTGTGGGGCGGCCGTAGACACTGCGCACCACACAAAAGCAAATTGTCAGGCTTGGGGACCTCAGCGTCACATCTTGTCATCGCTGATTGGCGATGAGTCAAGTTGGAGAGCAGTGACGACCTTCTGCGAGGCTGTCATCTTGCAGAAGGAGTCACTAAACAGGCAAAGGGAGGTTATGGCAGGAGGGGGGGGGGGGGGCAAGAANCCCTCAACTAAACTAAACCCTTAAGTCGGATTCATCCGGGGCGCCAGAGCTGAATGCGCCAGCAAACATCTGGACCCCAACACCTGGATGAAGAGTATCTTGGTACGACCAGCGAGTACTACACTCCGGGATGTTTACACTTCATCCGGCGTGCATAAAGCATTTCCCAGCGAGAAAAAAAAAGCCCATTAATGTACCACTGCTGGGCACAGGCCTCCTCCCTCATATGAGAGAGGGTTTTTAGAGCATAGACCCAACACGCTGCTTCACTACGGAATGGCAGGCATAGTACACAAGTGCACTCTCTATTCCTTCACTCTCATAGTCCGATGTGACGGGAATCCGACTACCGGAGAGTGATCAGGCGCAGGACCGACGGCTTAACGGGCTCTCCGAGGCACGAGAGTGGATCACACCGCCAACTTCCCTACTTCGGGCAAATATTGAGAAAATCTTAATAGAAAAGTCAATATCGATTTCGAATTGGCCCGACCCGGGACTCGAACCCAGGACCTCCTGTCTGTGGTCGAACATGCTATCCACTATACTAATGAGGCAATATTCCTACCTGTCAAACATTTGGGTATTTGAACGGGCTAATTTCAGGAACTGGTCGACTATAAGATATTATAGGGAATAGTTTTAGATAGACCATTAATCAATAAGGACTATATCCATATATCATCATGCTAAGACTAATAGAAATAGTGCACAAATGGGCAAGGTTTAATAACTAGGTGTCTTTTTTCCTTTTCAGAATTGTTCCCCTTTAAAAGTTCTAATTAAAACAAACAGTATAGGTTTATCTTTTAAGATTGGCTTACTGTAGCCTTTTTTATGCTAACCTTATATAAAAGATGGAGACCCCTCCCGAAAGAGATGACATCTTTGAGATTGAAAAAAATCCATCCTGATAAAAAAAACACATTTTGAAAACGTTTAATTAGCTTCATTTATGCTCCATCATGTTAGTGTAGCTAAAGAAGACGAAATTTTGATAAAAAAATACATTGCTTGACTAAAATAGAACCAACAAAGTCAAACATCAGCTGACGCTCGGGTCAGGGACCGCACGTAGCGCTGCAAGTACACGCATACTCACGTAACTTGATTTTTAGTGTATCTGAAGTAAACTAACAAATTTGTCTCAATATGTGTACACTTAAAAACGTTGCTCGTATGAGATGACACTGTTTAAATGAAACAACTTTACAAAGTTAAATTTACATTAATATCGCCACACCAGGGATCGAACCCGAAACCCTTATACCACCGCTTCACACATAATTCACCTTTCAAATATTGCAATGCAGCAAAAAATGTAAGGTCATTGGCATTTGATTACAGACAGTTATAGATTTTGCCAGAAATCACACTCTTACTGTAAGCTGTTGAGGAAATCCATTGATCTTCATATTTAACTACGATTAGCACTTGATCATACCGAAGTTACGGTAGGCGACTCAAATATCTGGATAGCTTATAGAAGATTCTGCCGAGTATCGTTGATTTGCTCCTAAGAATTGAAGAGTTCCG
>JACTOM010000081.1:640772-678307 GCA_015832385.1 Elymnias hypermnestra
CAAACGTCATAAGGTTACGTCAAAAAAGTTTATATTGTCAAAGGCACTAAAGAGGTTACATTAGAAAAGTCACTCACAATGATATTTCTTTTTAATTATACATAAAAATACATTAAAGCAATAAAAAACTCATTACACACACTACAATGTGTTTAATACAGAATATATATGCGTATTTGTCAACCGCTAACAATTATCTCAAACGTCATAAGGTTACGTCAAAAAAGTTTATATTGTCAAAGGCACTAAAGAGGTTACATTAGAAAAGTCACTCACAATGATATTTCTTTTTAATTATACATAAAAATACATTAAAGCAATAAAAAACTCATTACACACACTACAATGTGTTTAATACAGAATATATATGCGTATTTGTCAACCGCTAACAATTATCTCAAACGTCATAAGGTTACGTCAAAAAAGTTTATATTGTCAAAGGCACTAAAGAGGTTACATTAGAAAAGTCACTCACAATGATATTTCTTTTTAATTATACATAAAAATACATTAAAGCAATAAAAAACTCATTACACACACTACAATGTGTTTAATACAGAATATATATGCGTATTTGGCAACCGCTGACAATTATCACAAACGTCGTAAGGTTACGTCAAAAAAGTTTATATTGTCAAAAGCACTAAGGAGGTTACATTAGAAAAGTCACTATGGTGGTTAAGTTTTCTTAAAAATTCTGTAATGTTGTACGTAAATTTGTATCTAGTGACAGTAACAACTAATGCAAGCAAAGAATTATCGAATTTCTTCCAGCCTTGCACGCGTGATGCCGTGATAAATGAAAAATAGACTCATTTTCACATAAATACATTACTGTAACAACTTTTTTGAGTATCATCTTTGACAATAGAAGTTAAAATTGTTAAAACTTATAAATGAAATTAACTATGGTCGTATATCAACCACTAGTTGTTCTGATTTATAATACATATTATTTTATTCATAACTATAAACCCATTAATCCTGATTTATACACACATTTCTATTAAACATTAAACTCAATACAATAATATTTCCTTAACGCGTTACTATTAACGCTTATTATCAAAACTAGAACTGTCGTACTCTACAAACAAGCTCTCAACGCCACGTCGTCATTCGCGCCGCTTAACTTAGTCAAAACAAAAACTAATATCATGACGCAAACATATTTAACCTTGTTATACATTCTAAAGTACATTTATTATTTAGTTAAGATCTTGCTCTTTATTGTACTTGCAACGACGGTTAGGATAAATAAATTAAAACAGTAAATTTAAATACTTTCCAATCGTAAAACGATAATGGCGAACGTAGCCGGAAACCGTAAGTCGAATAGGTATTTCATTAACTTCGTTCTTTTAATAAACATCGAATCTCAACACTATTAGGCTTTATAAAATTAATAATTCATTGAAGAGTATAACAAACTATTAGAAGACGTTCTAGAGATGTCACTTACTTTAAATCTTTTATTAGAAAAAAATTTCATTTGAGAAATCTTACTATTATTTAAAGGATCACTTAGAAGTGGGAGAGAATAAAGTCTTCTGAATAAAATAAAATGAATTATTAATTATATTGTAATGAGGATAAGACAAAAAGGGCACCTAACTGTGTTAGCGCCATCTGTAAGCTTTCCAAGGTACTATTTTGCTAACTATCGGGAAGCGCCGCGTCTGCATGCGTTAGAGGGCGCCTCTTGCACCGTTTCATAACTCATGCAGGTAAAATATTGTTAGTCTGTGACCCGCCTCGTGGTTTTTTGGTGAAGAGTGCAGTTCCACGCGGTTTATTGGTTTTGTCATTGTGTTTGGTGAAGACAGTGTGTTAAGGACCGAATAGTTCGCTCCCCCTTCTCAATCAGACGAGGCGCGACAGATCCACGCGTTCACAATTCTTTCCGGCCCCCGTGTGCCCCACGTATGTCTTAGTTTCTTGGATATTTCCGTGCCTGGTGGTGCACAGGACCGCCTTGAAGTGGAAACGGATGGTCGGCGTCCCCAATAGCGGCTCTCCGCGTCGCCTTGCAGGTCACGTACATACAAACACTACACGATTCACAAAGACACAATCACACGTACCCAGACACCTGCTAGGGAGGAGACTGGCGAACGGAATTCGAGATAGGTGCCGATTCACATCTGTTCCACCTCCTAGGCCCTCCCATCACCATCTATAGGCCCTGGTAATTAGTGGGTAGCCTTCTACGACCGGCCACGGACGGTGTGAACAGACTGTGTTTGTTGTGGGTTCTTTGGATAGACAACCCTCGTAACTTTGGATTGTAAGACTTACTTGATATCATGATTCATAAACGCTTTAAAAGTCTACTTGAATAGCGTTACCGTTCAAAATCGGATTTATCCTTTTAAAACGAATCGTAATCCAAACTAACCTTTTTGTAACGAATGGTTCTTTAATTGTTTTTATGCATAACGATCTTTGAGACATCTAAATATACTATTGTCTACAAAAAATCAACAATGTTATTGAAAATTGTTATATAATAGATAAAAGCGCGGATACCAATTGTTAACATATAGACTGTTATAGAATATTCATAAACATAGAAAAGTCTACACATATAACCGTTTTACCTCGCTATAAAGTATGCTATTATGCATTCTTTATCTGTTCCCACGTACGCGATATCACATAACCGATTCATCTGTTTTTTGCCTTAGATCCAACCCCATTGTTTGTTTTTGCCCTTACTTCCGAAGTTGGGAAACAACCAGCTGGATCAAGAATAGGAACATATTTGAGGAAAATATATTGCCTTTTACTTCTATTTTAATATGTTCCTACGCAAGCATATACAAATAAACATACATACATAGCATCACGCCTCATTCCCATAGGGGTAGGCAGAGACAACGTCCTTCCATTCTTCTTTCATTCTCAATAAACCTTTCATACAAGTTCGTCGGTTTAGAGTACTCTTGACCTGGCCCTTGTTTAAAATGTCCTGGATCTGGTCCAGGACCGTTCGCCTGGGTCTTCCCCTTCCAACTTTCACATTCACTCTTGACTCATAAATCCTTTTTGTCAGTCTCCTTTCATTCATTCTCCCTACGCGTCCAAATCATCTAAGCATACCTTTCTCAATTTTAGTAACTGCGTCTTCTTTTATACCACATCGTTCTCTTATCACACAATTTCTTACTCTGTCACTCAGTTTTAATCCACTCATGCTTCTCAACGCTCTCATTACCATACATAAGTGTTGGCACCAACACTCCAGCATGCACAGCCAGTCTAGCCCTTTGAGACACCATCTGGCTATTCATAAAGGCGTGCAGAGCACCGTTTACCATATTCCCTGCATTTACTCTCCTTTCAATATCACTTTCACATGTTCCATTTTTTGTAAATTTAGATCCCAAGTATACAAACTCTTTCACCTCTTCCACTTGTTCCCCATCTATAAAAATATTGCCATTCATCAAAGATCAACTCGTACAAATAAAGGGAACGATTAATATGTCTAAAATGCAAAAAAAAATCGTTTTATCATATAAAATTTCATTTATTAGCAGAAACGTGGCCCGTAGCAAAGTCCTCGTTACATTAGTGACCCGTTTCAACGTCCTCATGATATTTGTAGCCTGCACCAAAATCCTCATGACTTGGCTTTATGCCCCATACCAATGTCCTCGTGACGTTTGTGATCCACACCAATGTAGCCCGTAACAATATCCACGTGACCTTTGTGACCCCCAGTAACGTCCTCATGATATTTGTAGTCCCCACTAAAGTCCCCATGACATTTGTGAACCGCACCAACGTTCTCGTGTTATTTGTAGCCCGCACTAAAATCCTCATGTCATTTATGCCGCGTACCAATGCCCTCATGACATTTGTGACCCGCATCAACGTCCTTATGATATTTGTAGCTCGCACCAAAAGTCATGACATTTATGACCAGTACCAATGTCCTCATGACATGTATAGTCCGCACAAATATCTCTACAACATTTGTGGTCCGCACCAATGTCTTCATAACGTTTATGACATGCACTAGAGTCCTCATGATATTTGCAGCCCTCATCAGTATCCGCATAACATATATAGTCCGCATAAATATCTTTACAAAATCCTATGTTATTATATAAGTGTTGCTTGTTTCCCAAATTTACATACATACATAGCATCACGCCTCATTCCCTTCGGGGTAGGCAGAGACAACATCCTTCCACTTGCCACGATCCTTGCATATCTCCTTCGCTTCTTTCATTTTCATTAAACCTTTCATACACGTTCGTCGGTTTAGAGTACTTTTGACCTGACCCTTTTTTAAAATGTCCTAGATTTGGTCCAGGAACGTTCGCCTTGGTCTTCCCCTTCCAACTTTCGCATTCACTCTCGACTCATAAATCCTTTTTGTCAGTCTCCTTTCATTCATTCTCTCTACATGCCCAAACCAGCTAAGCATACCTTTCTCAGTTTTAGCCACTACACCTTCTTTTATACCACAACGTTCTCTTATCACACTATTCCTTACTCTGTCACTCAGTTTTAATCCAGTCATACTTCTCAACGCTCTCATCTCGATCTCGAAAAGTAATTGTGATCTAAGAAATTGTATAAATATTATCCAGTCGTATCTCCTATGTCCTCTTACGTATTAAAGTATAGTCCCATCCGTTATTTATGCGACCAATAAAAATATAACCCGAAGTCCTTTAAATAAAGAAGCGAATTCGGAAAATATCTATAAGTCGTGGGAAAATAAGCCTAAAACTTGACGAGATAAAGCCGTTATCGATTGTCCGGGATGAAATTAGGTAATTTATCATTTGGAGCACGTAATTCACGGGCTCCGGAATCATTTCTGATGTCGCTTTTCGTATGATAAGAGTACTCTAAGAGCCCACCTATTCAAATCTGTTCTTGTTAATTGCTGACATGTTAACGCTTGACTGTCATCTAACCTGATGGTAAATGATGATACCTAACTCAGTAAGTGTTAACGTACCTCTAAAAATGTCTATACAGGTTAGTAGCGAAATGCATTTGATTGTATTAGCAACACGCTTGACTGTGATCTCATTTGATGGTAAGTGATGATACAGTCTAAGATGGAAACGCGCCAATCTGGTAAGAGGCGACATACCCCTTATGGATTCTAGACAGCATTGTACCGGAATACATTTTTTTTTGTTTTGGCGGTACGTCTTTGCTGGTATGGTGGTAACTAGCCACGGTCAAAACTTCCCACCAGACCAGACTCAGAAAAATTAGAAAATACAATTTTCTACATTCGTCCTGCCGGGGATCGAACTCGGATGTCTGCTAGCAAGGTGAGTAATCGCACCACCACTGGTGGTAATTAGGTATAACCGCAGCCTCTTACCAACCCAGACTTAGGCAAATTGAAAAAAAAAATCAAATCGAACTCAGGACATAACGCTGATATAAATATTAAAAAATTCATATCTAAAATATGTTTCAGACCAAGCAAAGTGTCCATAAATAAAATCAAAATCTGTATCAATAAGTTTGTCAAAACTTGAAAAGGATAGTATTTTAGTAGCTGTCTGTCTGTCTTAGTAAGGAATATTTCAAGTTATTCGGGTGAATAGTATTGCGGTTATTACAGTAACTGATTGTTTTTGACTTATATATCCCGATCTTGTGGGAATATAAAGAAACCCATTCATAGTTATAAACATTGCCACAGGAGTAACTGGACCAAATTTCAAGTTAATAGGACATAGGCATATACACGAGCGTTGAGAAGTATGTGTGGACAAAGTAAGAAATGGTGTGATAAGAGAACGTTGTGGTACAAAAGAAGACGTAGTGACTAAAATTGAGAAAGGTATGCTTAGATGGTTTGGGCATGTAGAGAGAATGAGTGAAAGGAGACTGAGAAAAAGGATTTATGAGTCAAGAGTGAATGCGAAAGTTGGAAAGAGAAGACCAAGGCGAACGTTCCTGGACCATATTCAGGACATTTTAAATAAGGGCCAGGTCAAGAGTACTCTAAACTGACGAACTTGTATGAAATGTTTAATGAGAATGAAAGAAGCGAAGGAGATATGCAAGGATCGTGGCAAGTGGAAGGACGTGGTCTCTGCCTACCCCTATGGGAATGAGGTGTGATGCTATGTATGTATATACCATACCAAGGTAAAATTATTACGCTGTCTCCTAGACTATGAGAACGAATAAGGCTTTACTCGGCGATTTTTGTGCTCAACTGAGCACAGCTAGCGATTTCAGAGCCGACAGCGCTGTAATTATAAAATGTATAATAAAATTTCTCTATTTTCCTTTATTAAGTATTAGTTATATACGGAGAAATCTGTACCACGTGATCGTCTATAAATATCCTTAACTGGAATAAATAATATTTTTGAATTCAACTTCGAAGGTATATATTTACGTTGATATGTATATTATTATGTCATATCGTTTGAATTAGATATAATACAAACAAGAGGTTTAAAACGACATCCCCAACAAAGACTCGGTGAAATCGAATCGTAACTTTGTCATAAAGCAGACGGATTATTCGAGTCCATTCCGTTTTACGACTGCTCGTCGGCCTGACTGGAATAATATGCCAGTTATTTGCTAACTGGGACGTTTTATGAATTCAGGACTTCACTTGTAATAAGCTACGTTGTACTGTAATAATCCTCTTGGGATTAACTTGCTTTGTCGTGTCTGCCCTTCTTGTTTTATAACGACGGCCCCTAAGTATAATGTAAGGTCTTGTAGTGATGTCACTTTTAGGCTCACATAGATACTCATTGTAGTTGCTTCAGTTTCTTATAGGACGTGAGGCAAGTGTACAATATCACCACTGTGAAAGGAACCGAGATAAAAAACCTTTGCTCACAGAGTGTCTTGCATGGGACAGTAAGAGGAACCCCTTGATTAGTAAGATTGGGAGTGATCATTCGTACATAGCATTACACCTCATTCCCATAGGAGTAGGCAGAGCCCACGTGCTTCCACTTGCCTTTTCCTTTGCATCCATCCTTGCATATCTCCTTCGCTTCTTTTATTCTCATTAAACCTTTCATACAAGGTTTAGAGTACTCTTGACCTAGCCCATATTTAAAATGTCCTGGTTTGGTCTAGGATCGTTCGCCTTGGTCTTTCCCTTGCAACTTTTCCATTCGCTTTTGAGTCATAAACTCTTTTTTGTCAGTATCATTTCATTCATTCTCTCTAGGTGCCCAAACCATCTAATTCCACAGTTGCTGCTATATTTTTAGAGGATTAGGCTAAAAAAGTGGTAGTTGCTTTTTCGTAAACGTTATCTTCGTATAGTATTCTGAGAAATAAACCCAAAGGAATTTGAGAACTGTTCCAGCGAGGTCGGTGGGTCATTGCATGAGGATGACTTCAGTGTAGTCTTTTCAGCCTGAAATCTCTTGATAAGTACAGAGGATGGTTATCGAAGGGATACAATTCCATATAACCCGACCTCTCCATCTCACTTTGGAAAATTTTCACTTCGTTATAAACAAGCATATATGGATACGAGTCTTTGACGATAATAGATGATCTCAGAAAAAGTTTAGAGGCATTTGAGATATGGGCCTATCAGCGTATGTTCAAGATTCGCTGGAACCATAAAGTGGTCAACGAAGAGGTCTTGCGTGAAATGGGTTGTCAGCGGGAACTGTGGAAGACTTGGGGCATGTGAGACATGACAGATATGGGCTCTTACAATTAATAATGGGGGGCAGGAGGCGTATTGGCCAACTGACTGCCAACCTTCGCTAGTCAGACAGGCAGATATAAAAGAAGAAAAACAAGAAAGCAGTAAAGTCTGTTTCACTCTAAGCATTCTTTGACATTTACCTCATCTTTGGAACCAAGTACAGGTTATACCAATTACGAGAAAAAGTTATTAAATAGAAATTAATGTAATAAAATACAGTCCTATGCAAATTCAGATTAGAAACCCTAAACATATTTTCCCTTTTATATATAAGCATCAAATTTTTATGTCGATTCACTAAAATATTAAAGTAGCCGGATCTTAGTCTATACCTTTTCTACCAATGATACGTTTTTAAGCACCGTAAGCTTGACGATTATCTAGTGTGATACTTATTTACTAATTAAGACAAGACAGTCTATAGAATTATTTGTACACCAGAGAAAAATACTAATAATACGTAGACGAAGTCGCGAACACTAGCTAGGTTCATGAATAAAACTTCTCCTAAGCTTAAGCTAATTAAAATTTTCATTATATTGGAAAAGCTAACTTCGATATTAATGAATCTTGGGAATAAATAAATTGAATTTCTCTAACCTGTTTCTGACATTCAGTTTTATTATTAAACTAGTTGTTACTCGAGATGTCACTCACCTAGTCCCCGACCCCTTGGGATTATGGTTAATTATGTACTCAGTGATCTGTTGTAAAGTAAAGGAGCCACTTTGTTAAGTTAGTTTGTGATACATGAAACAAAAATCAACTTATAATGCCATATTTTAGGGTGAAAAAGGTTCAGAAATCATATTTCAGGTTTTTTGTTCAAGCCATAAATGTTACAAGAATATTGATTGGTGCGGGCCACAAGTGTTATGAGGATATTGATTTGGGCACAAGTGTTATGAGGATATTGATTTGGGCACAAGTGTTATGAGGATTCTGATTCGGAACACAAGTGTTATGAAGATATTGATTTGGAACACAAGTGTTATGAAGATATTGATTTGGAACACAAGTGTTATGAAGATATTGATTTGGGACACAAGTGTTATGTGGATATTGATTAGGAACTCAAGTGTTATGAGGATATTGATTTGGGCACAAGTGTTATGAGGATATTGATTTTGGACATAAGTGTTATGAGGATATTGATTTGGGACACAAGTGTTATGAGGATATTGATTTGGGACATAAATGTTATGAGGATATTGATTTGGGCACAAGTGTTATGAGGATATTGATTTGGGAGACAAGTGTTATGAGAATATTGATTTGGGCACAAGTGTTATGAGGATATTGATTTGAGCACAAATGTTATGAGGATATTGATTTGGGCACAAGTGTTATGAGGATATTGATTTTGGACATAAGTGTTATGAGGATATTGATTTGGGACACAAGTGTTATAAAGATATTGATTTGGGACAAAAGTGTTATGAGGATATTGATTTGGAACACAAGTGTTATGAAGATATTGCTTTGGACCACAAATATTATAAGAATATTGGTGCAGGCCACAAATATTATCAGCATATTGATTTGAGACACAAATGTTATTAGTTAGTATACGTATTGATTTAGACCAAAAACGTTATGAGGTTATTGGCGCAGGCCATAAACATTGTGAGGAAGTAAACTTAGTAAGGGCCACAAATGTCATGATGATGTTAATGTCTGATAAACACAATTTTACTAGAAATATTTCAACATTTATCGTTACTCATATTTGTATACCGATCCCTGTTATAAATTATTATGTTTTTCTAAAAGAATTTAATAAATAGGAAGAAGCGGTAACAATATTTCATTGTTATAACCTTAAACCCCTGTCTAGAAATGCTGACGAAGTATTGTCTATGACAATAAACGATAGAGGAAAATGGACAGGCACTTTGAACGTACTGCATTTACTGGCTCCATTTTCCCCGAGATTTCTCACGAGGGGGTATCTTCACCCTCTCGTGGGGGGGGTCTCGTTTTCAGCTATTGGGTTACACTCAGAATATTATATCTTCAATGACGATCATTATTCAAGTCACGACGGTCGATAACAGCTGTCGTATCTTATGACAAAGTTGGCTTCATTAATTTATTCAAAGGTGTGATACTGCTTCAGATATCTATCATCTTAGAAACAATGGAATTGGTAATTAGATTCGTGGAGGTGTTCAGGTTAGAATTAGAAAACAGCATCTCAGGAGTGAAAGTGAATTGATTTTTTTTGTTTATTCAATATCTCCCTTGTTTTCAATTTTATGCGAAAAATGGTAATGACCAAAGTTGTTAAGAATTAAATTCTCTACAATTTTAGTTCTTATCAATTTTACCCTAAAATCAATATTATTCGATTAAAGCCCGAAAATAAGTACCCCGTTATAAGTGCACGTTTATGTCGCGAAAAGAATGTGTGTGACGAATATCAAATCAAAGGGTGAATTGTAAAGGGAATGTAACAGTAATGGGAACCCGTGGGAATATGGTACTCACGTTTGTCGGAGGGCAGATGTCTGTGGAACGCTGGCGCCATCTATCGGTTTGGACAGAGTCAATGGTGGCAGTCCGGCGGGAGTCTCTCGACAGTTGTCGAGTAGCGCTCGACCGGAGCAGTCTACTGTTGGAACTGTCGCGTTCCTAGCTATTAGTGTTAATTATTTTGTGTAAATTGATATCGGGAACATTAATTGATTGAACATTATAACTCGAGTTAATTAATAAAGAGTTTGATTGCACCAACATTACCCACGAACGCCCTCAGAATAAGAAATTAAATAATGTATCCAATTAATGACGATGTCGGCAGAGAACCCTACGCCCCTGGCTTTATGCTTCTCCGTTCTCTATTATTCTGCGATATATATATATATGCCCAATTTCAGGTCAATTTGATAAATATTTTTGGCAACTTCACATTGAGTGCTCATTTTTCGCCAATAATATGGAGTCACTCGTTCTTAGTGAGCGTTGTCTACGTTAAAAAGTAGCCGATATCCTTCCTCAGGCTCTAGACTATCTGTGTACCAAATTTCATTTAAATCGGTTCTGTAGTTTTGTTGTGAAAGCGCAATAGACAAACATAGTTACTTTCGCACTTGTAACATTGCTTATATGGATCGTTAAGTGGTTATTACGTTAAATAGGTGAAGTTTTTATAAGTAACTAGAATATATATTTAATACGGTGATAATTAGGTAATAGTTTTATCATAACTTGCGCTTTAAATGTCTGTATAACATGATCCCGTTGAACTACGAGAATGAAGCTGCTCGTTATACCTTTCAACACTTCCTCGCTTCTCTCTGTATAATATAAATATAAATTTTACCAAAAAAAAAAAGAGAATAAAAGAATACGCAATTGATTTTTAGTGAATCTGAAGTAAACTAACAAATTTGTCTCAATATGTGTACACCTGAAATCGTGTTGCAATGCAGCAACAAACGTAAGCTCATTGGTATTTGATTACAGACACTTATATTTTTTGCCATAAACCGCAACCTTACTGTAAGCCGTTGAGGAGATCCATTGATCTTCATATTTAACTAGCACTTGACCATACCGAAGTTACGGTAGGCAACTCAAATATCTGGATAGCCTAAAGAAGATTCTGCCGAGTATCGTTCATTTGCTCCTAAGAATTAAAGAGTTCCGTCACTTTGTCATGGATTCCATCATCAGAACCTATGCTTTCCAATAACAAAAGAATTATGACATTCGGTTGGCTTGATCTTGAGTTATTCGTCCATTTGTCGCGCACATGCTTATGCAAATTTAACACTTATCTGGTTTTCTCATGGATGCCATCATCAGAACTGGTTTAAAAAAAATGGGACCTTATGACGAGCACCACCTTTCAGTCGGGAGATATGAGGTAATAAAAAAGTGAATTACACTCCTGGTATTACGAAATTCAAAGGCATTCACTATTAGGGCACATTATAGTATTCAAGTAATGATGCTGTCTAAGGTGGAAAAGCTTCAACTTGGTGGTTTTAACAGAGCATCGTATCGGAATGCAAATTTTCTTACTTCCCATTCCCACTATAGTCAGTGAATGTTAATCAGACAGAACCCCTGGAAATTGGAATATATAAAGATAAGTAAAGTAGCAGTTTATCCCACTTCTGAATGCAGACGTCCTGACTCATATTAAAGAGGGCTGATTATCTTCTTAAATCTCAACTTATGCTAGCGTAACGAATACTCACCTTTACACCAGCGAGGATGTCATACGCTTTCAACAAAAAAAGTTTATTTTAAGGGTTATATATGTAAAGAAATCCCTTTTTTTGTGTGTGGGACTCGCTAGCTTAGCTAGAATACCCACTAAAACCCAGCGATACCCTCATCAACCTGAATAGGAAGTATCAGAGGCTCCATTACGCATTCGCTCTGACACTTCCGGTTGCAACCGGCAAAGAGTAATTCAAGGAGAAGGTAAAAGGCGCTCAAAAAGACGCCCACGTCCACCCGGCCTCCGCCTTCGCAGGGGCGGGGCATCAGCAGCACTTTCTCTTTCTCTCTCCATTGCCTCCTTCAACGAGAGGACACTCTCGCAAAAGGAGGCAACTGCATTCCATCCTGCCTCACTGCCAAGCATTGAGTCGATTATATTTGGCAATGAGAGATCCTCTCCAATCTGGGACACCAGAGGATGACGTTGCGGTTCCCATGCCGGACATTCTGCCACAGTGTGATCCGCCGTATCGACGGATGCACCACACTGATGGCAGACAGGTGATTCTTCACGCCGCGCTATCTGGTGCAAGTACTTCCAAAACACCCGTGTCCGGTCAGCACCTGCACCAGTTTGAAAGAGAGCGATCCGTGCTGCCTAGATAGCCATTGTAAAGAAATCCTTAGTTGAAAAAAAAACAAAGATAAATAATGGCTCCAGTACCTCCCTACGTTTTCCTCGTCAATAAATCGTGGAGAAAATCCAGTTGTCTCCGACCTCCCGACGGCCTTGGCCTAAATATAACGCAGCATTTATTATGTTACAATAACTACATATGTTTATTGGTGATAGGTAACAGCTCGCTAACATCTTAAGTGAAAATTTATCAAATTGTTTACTTAGCAACTTTGTTTTGCAACGTAACTATCCAAATCCTCTTCAGACATTCAAAAGCCATATTGATTTAGTGGTGAAACGCATCTTATCTGAAAGGCACCACTAAGCTTCTTCTTATTAACCTCATTGTCCATTTTGGTCGTGTAAAAATCATGGGGAAATCTACATATCTTGAGAATAATGCTAGAGTATGTTTTCATTTTAAAAGTCAATATTGAGTTTTCTATTAAGATTTACTCAATATTTGCCCGAAGTTGGGAAGTTGGTAATGTGATCCATCCCCGTGGCTTGGAGACCACATTAAGCCGTTGGTCCTGCGCCCGATCTCTCTCCGGTCGTGTCTGATTCTCGTCACATCGGACTATGAGAGTGAAGGAATAGAGAGTGCACTTGTGTACCTGCCAATCCGCAATGGAGCAGCGTGGTAGATCTATGCTCCAAAAAGACTCGCTTCTCGGAGCGAGGAGGCCTATACCCAGCAGTGGGACGTTAATGGGATTCTACTTACTTACTTAGAGTATGGTTTGCCTGCCAACCCGTAATGGACCAGTGTTTTGGGTCTATGCTTTAAAGCCCCTCCCTTATAAGTCAGGACGGGCTATATGCTCAGAAGGGGGATAGACAGCTACTTAAATTACCTTTTTACTTTCCAAACAATTTATACAGTTTTTATCTAACCATATATACATACGTAGCATCACGCCTCATTCCCTTCGGGTTAGGCAGAGCCCACACCCTTCCACTTGCCACGATCCTTGCAAATTTCCTTCGCTTCTTTCACTCTCATTAAACCTGTCTTAAAAGTTCGTCGGTTCACAGTAGCCTTGATTTGACCCTTACTTAAAATATCCTAGATCTAGTCCAGGAACGTTCACCTTGGTCTTCCACACCCAACTTTCCCATTCCCTCTTGACTTATAAATCCTTTTTGTTTTTCTCCTTTCATTCGTTCTCTCTACGTGCCCAAACCATCTATCTTCTTTTATACCACAACGTTCTCTTATCACACTATTTCTTACTTTGTTACTCAGTTTCAATCCACGTTTCATTGGCACCAACACTTCTCCATGTCCAACCAGTCTGGCCCTTTGAGGCACCACCTGGCTATTAATAACTCTCTCACTCACTCTCCTTTCAATATACAAATACAAATATACAAATACAAGTATACAAATTCTTTCTACGTGCTGAAACCACCTAAACGTTGCTCAATGTTAGTCTACTATCATTCATTAACTACAGATTGGTTGTTTTCCACTTTCAGAGAAACCAAATTACAGACAAATAACTAATTAAAATGAATTTTATTCTACTCCAAATCAATCTTAATATATGCTTTTCTATCGCATTCGTTATTCGATGCTTTGTGACCTAATTGTGAGGAGCTCGAGAGCGAGATATCTGTCAAAGCCGTCAGCCCCACGAGGGCCCTAAAGTTTGAATCTCTTGACACGGACTGGAGAGCTTAATTACTGACTGGAAGACTAATTATGTTAAGATACTACTCGATCAGGGTGACAAGCCTCTTATTTATTTGAAAGTCCTAATATTTTGAAGTTATACTTCCTTCGGCACGTTAGGGAAATATAGGCAAAGAAGCTTCGATTCCTCCAAGTGTACTAACAGATTTTGCATTTAAAGTCTTCCATGTATCAGTTACATTTAGTTTTATAAAATAAATGATAAAAAAATATGGTTTTTTACTATTTCTACCATACTACATTTCTATAAAGTTATTCGCTGTACGTTAGTTTGCTCATTTGTGTGAATAACCTTGAAATGACCTTGTAAAATCTGTACGGAAATTGATCCATGTATATGCGTAAAGAAAATTGTTAAAATCATTAAAAGATAAATTACTTCTTACCAGATTAACATTCATTGTAGACAGTATTATCAGTTGCCATCAGGTGAGATTACAGACAAGCTCTAACTTGCCTGGTTAAAGCAATTAATAACTTACATAATGTAGAATAATAGGCATATCTGTACCTCATAGGAAACTTTAACGATTGAAAACAAGTTATTCATGCATTCAATTGTTTAATCAATCACTCACATCAATCTATCATTCATTCAATGTACAATTCAAATGCATAATGTAATGATAATATTACAAAAAGGACTTCTTTGTTTAAAAAGAGATACAGTATTTGCAAACAATTTCAAAATATCTTCACCAAAAACACAATCAAATCTCCTTATATAACAGTATAGATTAATTATAATAATTTCATTGTTCCATGGTGAACTGAACCTTAAGTGCTTTACGATAAGGGTGATATTTGTACGTGAAAGGTTCATTTCGTTTCCCAAATATTATTTGTACTGATTCATCTCGCCTCTATTTGAGTTTCCATTATTCCCTTTTATTTGATGCGTTTGTAGATTATCAGTACTGAGTTGCAATTAGTGCTGCTGATTGTTTGTTTTGTAACAATCTATCTGTTTATCTCTGAAACAAATCAAATCAAAACTTCTTCATTCACTATTATATTCGATGTTGTATCTCCGAACCCTAAAAATGACTAGGCAGATGTTTGTAGTGGAACAGTCTTCAATTCTTAGTCATCTGTCATGTTTCTTACTTAATTTTATCAATTGCAAGTATTTTCTGATCTTCTACCATATAAGTTCTCTATTAATGTTTCTCTCGTTTCAAGGAATCAAAGAATTTGGATAAAATCAGCCCGAAGTGCGTAACTCAATCCCTTTTTATCAATTTCTGATACATTAAAATTGAAATTTCTTACACTACTGTCCTCAACGAATGAATCTTAATTTATTTAAACATTTATAGTATCTATATAAAAAATAAAATAAAATAAGCCTTTATTGCTATAATACAACTTAGTCTAATATTAGATTTAAATATAACAAGATTTTTTTTTTTTTTTTATTAAATACTAATTTATAATTATTTTAACTTATTATATTAGGAACTGGGTTTTTCTGTATAGCTTGTCCTCCGACAAAGGCCTCCTCTAAGGATTTCCATTTTGGTTTTTCCCTGGCAATACGTGTCCATTCTGGACCAGCGATCTTTTTGATGTCGTCTTCCCAACGTTTATTTTGTCTCCCTTTCTTTCTTTTATTACTACGCGGGTACCATTCCGTAACTTGTCTCGTCCATTTCTCGATTTGTTCTCTTAGCATGTGCCCCGTCCATCTCCATTTTTGACGTTTGTAGACCTTATATACATTTTCAAATTTAGTTTTGTTTTTTATGATTTGTAATCTCACCTTGTCTATTCTTTTCACTCCAAGCACACTTCTTTCCATGGCGTTTTGGCATATTCGAATTTTTTGTAGTTGTTGCTCGGTTAGTGCCCACGTTTGACAACCATATGATAGACAAGGGAGTATACATGAGTTGAATACTCTCCTCTTTTCTGTAATAGGCATATCTTTGTCTTTCATCACCTCACTAAGAGACCAAAAACGTTTCCAGCTGTTAGCAATCCTCCTATCTAATTCTTTTTGCATTGTGTCTTCAGTGGATATGAGTTGACCTAAATATACATATTCGTTGACATATTCTATGTCTATGTTTGTATCTCCGTTATTTTTTAATTTGATGTCTACTTTAATAGAATTTGTCATTACCTTTGTTTTGGTCAAGTTCATCGATAGGCCTACCTTTGCGCTTTCCTCTGATAGTTGTTGTAGCATGTTCTGCAAGTTGTTTGGATTCTCTGAAAACAGGATAATATCGTCTGCGAAACGTAGATGGCTAAGTATGTCTCCGTTTATTCTAAGTCCATATCTTTCCCATTCTAGGTTTCTGAAGATCATTTCCAGAACTGCAGAGAATAACTTCGGCGAGATAGGGTCACCTTGTCGGACTCCTCTTTCTATTGTGAATTCTTCTCCTCTTCTTTCTAGTTTAACAGCGGCGGTACTTTTTGAGTATATTTTCCTTAGTATTTTACTATAGTATCTATATAGGCCTTTAAATTGAACGTACGTTTCACATTATCTTTATTTAACTTTTACAGATGTTTTAATAAATTTATCTCATTTTGTTACAGTGTCGTCTCTGCCCAGTCCTACGACTGAAGATGATGAGGACGAGGACGACACTACACCCAGTCGTGCTGACGCTGATGATGATGGTAGAGTTTACAAAAACCCAAGGAACTCGCCATCAGCTCAATGCCCACGTGACGAAGAACAGGCCACGTTGTTGGTAATTATTTTCGTACCGTATTTTTACCATCAGTGATAATTTAAGGAATCAGTAATTCAACATCCGAGGTATCTTCAAAGTCAGCTTAATACCAGAAAGTCTCCATATACCAGTTAATACATCAAAACTAGCCTGCGCTGGTATACTCATGACATGATAAAACTAAATTACAATCGCATTCAAGACCAAAAATGGCGTGGTAGATCCAAATTAACATGGATGGGAACAATAAAAAAAGACTTAGCAGAACAGAGTAGATCCAGAGACACCCCAATTAAATTAGAAGACGAATCAGTAATTCAAATTAAAAATCATTTAACAATATTTATTTCGCAGTAGTTATTATCTACAATACATTATACGACCTTATACATCAAACGTCAGATTCAGAATGTCACGCATTTCGCCTTCTTGTCAATGCTGCCATCATTATTGTTACGTCTCAATGTTACCAACATCGCAAATTAAAGAGAAACCTTTGTTCCATGGCCTCAATTTTTGCGTCTATTTATTTTGTGCTGGTTTACTGTTACCACAATAAAACACAGTAATTTCATTTGACGACGCTTATCTTTCGCTACTGGATCCGGATTTAATTTTACGCCAGAATATATCTATGCTGCTGGCAAACGTTTAGTAATCAACCAGTAAGCGTTTAGTGTAGTAGTTTAATACGATACGAGTATATTGTTTAAAAAAAGCTATCTTCTATATGAAACTATGTTCGTCATATAAAAGTCATTGTGGAGAATTCATGGCATTTTTTGAAGCTTTCTACTTAAACGTATTTATTTTCTTAGGGTCAGAAATGTCTTCGGAAGTGCTCTTCAGATGAAGATTGCAAGAGTAAAAAGAAGAAGTGCCTCTGCGATGGAGCTTGCGGCATGTCTTGCATCAAACCAGGTGAGTACATTAAGCTCTTAATTAACATTTATGTTTCATTAATTTTGAGTACAAGTTTTGAAGGTCTCTCGTGCGCTTTGCTGGCTGAGGTCCAGGGTTCAATTCCCATCGGAGTTCATTTATGAAATTGTGTTTTCTAATTTGGCTAGATCTGGAAGGTGATCGGGTTCGGCCGTGACTAATTACTATCTAGTAGGATATAGGCGTATCCCCTGCGTGCTATGCTCGATGAGGAGCCGGGCTGTAGTGGTATTTCCTGTGAAGTGGACAGGGAAAGGGAGATTGCGGTCGAAGCTCATCCCAGCCGCAATGAGAAAGAGTTTAATTTTGCCAGTTTTATCTCCTTTCCTTAAACATTTGTGATGGAGTCATCCAAAGCGCCAGAACAGAATGCGTCAGCGAACATCTGGCCTCCAGCAAAAGGGTGCAGAGGGTTCAGCTGAGTTTTAAAGGGTATTCTAATTAATCCAGCGAGTCTCAAACTTCCGGATAGACTGCATTTCCCTGCAAAAAAGCTCCATCTTAGACTGTAACATCACTTATCATTAAGTGAGATTATAATAAAGCGCTGTCTTCTTCCTCACCCTTTGGTGTGTTATCTAAGATGGTAATGCCCTTTTTTTCGCTGGAAAATGCTTTAAGCACGCCGGACATACTATAAACCTAACCCAGCGGAAATCTCTTCATCCGGGTGGCGGTAAAATTATGTCTACCGATTCTGATGAATTCGACATAAGAGATCGGTTTAAGATACATACATAACATCACGCCTCGTTCCCTTCGGGGTAGGCAGAGACCACGTCCTTCCACTTGCCACGAGCCTTGCATATCTCCTTCGCTTCTTTCAGTCTCTTTAAATCTTTGATACAAGTTCGTCGGTTTAGAGTATTCTTGACCTGGCCCTTATTTAAAATTTCCTGGATTTGGTCCAGGAACGTTCGCCTTGGTCTTCATCTTCCAACTCTTCCATTCACTCTTAACTCATAAATCGTTTTTGTCAGTCTCCTTTCATTCAATCTCTCTGCATGCCCAAACCATCTAAGCCCATACCTTTCTCAACTTTAGTCACTACATCTTCTTTTATACCACAACGTTCTCTTATCACACAGTTCAAGGAGAGCTGAAATGCCTTAACCTCATAATAGGTTAATAACTTCTTGTTGATCTGCACATAGCATCAAACCAGACCACAAACTTTACTTGGTGACTAGGAGGCTGGTAGCCACAACGAAGCCTCCCAATATTTCTAGAACTAAGTTATCCTATATTTGTCATATCAGTAATAAAATCCAGGACTTTCTGCAAACCGGACGAGTCTTATGGTTACAGGAAGTCTTTATATGTACCAAAAACCATAGCGTTGTTTTGTTTAGCCATAGCATATTTCTCCATGCTTTGCTATGACTAAAACTGATATTACTTATACGCTTGGAATTAAGTAGTAGCCCTTTAACGTCCCACTGCTGGGCACAGGCCTCCTCACTCCGAGGAGCGAGGGTTTTTAGAGCATAGACCCACCACGCTGCTCCACTGCGGATTGGCAGGCATAGTACACAAGTGCACTCTCTATTCCTTCACTCTCATAGTCCGATGTGACGGGAATCCGACACGACCGGAGAGAGATCAGGCGCAGGACCGACGGCTTAACGTGCTCTCCGAGGCACGGGGGTGGATCACACCGCCAACTTCCCAACTTCGGGCAAATATTGAGAAAATCTTAATAGAAAACTCAATATCGATTTCGAATTGGCCCGACCCGGGACTCGAACCCAGGACCTCGTGTCTGTAGTCGAACAAGCTAACCACTGGACCAATGAGGCAGTTAGATCTGTTTATATTCTTATAATTTATTGAAAGTTTCGTTAAAATTTTCTCCGTTTCGCTATTTTTTATTAAGTATTTATACTAACATGTAGTTATTAAACGAAATATGTTATTAATAAGCTTTTATTCAATTCATTTGTAAAACGGTGAATGTTTGTTACTTAGTTTATTGTATTTTTAACTCTTTTATTATAAAGGAAATATAATAATTATCACGAAACTAGTTCCCTCAAATACAGAATGCAGTTGCGAGTTAAAAAATATTGCTACTTTGCAGTTAGTGAAATATAAATCTACATTCAAAGTTATAATTGCTTGGCAGTGCTTCTGCGAGAAGTTTCAAAAAGCCATTTGAATTTCAAATGTGTATTAAAGGAAAAAAATATTAAAAAGTCGTTATGAAATAAATTGTTTCGTAAATTATCACGTGATAATCTATATATGTACTTACAACTTCGTTTATGTACACGACACAAGAGAAACAGAGAACCAAATTTGGTTTGCATAAAAAAGGCTATAGTGAACCAACCTTAAAAGATACACATATGCCGTCGTAGACTTTTTTTTAGATCTTTAAAAGGGAAACAATCTTACCATACATCACTTTTGCGTAATTTTAACCGTTTACGCAGTGCACAACTATTTTTCTGAAAATTAAAAAAAAATAGGATTTTCATAATAAAAGGTCGATATCCAAACTAAAATATTCTTTAAAGGTAAAGTAAGTAGCAGCCCATAAACGTCCCACTGCTGGGCACAGGCCTCGCCGCTCATATGAGAGAGGGTTTTTAGAGCATAGACCCACCACGCTGCTCCACTGCGGATTGGCAGGCATAGTACACAAGTGCACTCTCTATTCCTTCACTCTCATAGTCCGATGTGACGGTAATCCGACACAACCGGAGAGAGAGATCGGGCGCAGGACCGACGGCTTAACGTGCTCACCGAGGCACGGGGGTGAATCACACCGCCAACTTTCCAACTTCGGGCAAATATTGAGAAAATCTTAATAGACAACTCGATATCGATTACCAACTGGCACGACCCTGGTCAACCCAGGACCTCATGTCTGTAGTCGAACATGCTAACCAGCAGACCAATGAGGCAGTGGAAATTTTCTTCAGACCAAAATATTCTTTACTTCCAGTAAACTATTTTTGTCAATTACTCTACCACCGGTTCACAACCTACAGACAAGATGGAGAAGAATCCAGCAAGAAACTCCATAGTCTTTTACTCTTTTGTTTTTATCCATGTTATATTTAATATAAATTACAGTAAAATACATCATCCATTATCATTAAATATAAAAACAAATATCACACAATCATTATTACATATTAAAAGACATCAGTTGTAAATTAAAGAAATACACTTAGCTGTGTATCGCAGAGCAGCCCTTTTTATGACACCACTAACTTGAAATACAATAATTCGTAGCTAACGTTGATACTAAAACTGACTTCTCGACTAACTTTTAGGACTATTTACACATTTGGCGTCAAATATATTTCTTAATTATCTTATTTATTAAGATACTACCATTCCCCGCTGGTATTTAATAGTTACAATTAATATAATTTAAGTAATTCTAATCGTTTATGAAACATTATAATCCCAAATTGACATCATTTACAATGTTTACAAATTCACCGATGGGCACGATATTGTGAAGGCCGTTCTTTCTAAGAATACGATTTAGTCAAATGACGAACCGTATCCTTTATTTAAAATGTTAATCTTTTTGAAATATATAAATTGTTTTATATATACTATCACACGCAACAGAAGCGGTCAAAAGGGAAAAAACGATGATGAAACATTCTTTATTGGTGCACCGTTCCTATTGATTTTAATGAGATGATTTATAGCCTATAGTCTCCCTTAATAAATGGGCTATCTAACACTGAAAGAATTTTTCAAATCGGACGAGTACTTTTTGAGATAAGTGTGTTTTTGTATACAAATGAATTGCAGAGTTTGTTTAAAAATGTCATACAAAGCACCCCATGTAAAATTCTAGTCAATATTTAGATTACTACAAGGGTTGTTTTGTGATAGTTTGGTTAGGTTCTGATGATGGATTCCATGAAAAAGTGACGGAACTCTTCTATTCTTAGGAGCAAATGAACGATACTCAACAGAATGTTCTCTAGGCTATCCAGATATTTGAGTTGCCTACTGTAACTTTGGTATGGTCCAGTGCTAGTCGTAGTTAAATATGAAGATCTAGGGATCTCCTCAACGGCTTACAGTAAGAGGGCGATTTGTGGCAGAATATATAACTGTCTGTAATCAAATGGCAATGACCTTACGTTTGTTGCTGCATTGCAATATTTGAAAGATGAATTATGTTTGAAGCGGTGGTATAAGATAAGGGTCCACTTGGCAGCTCCCGCGTCTCTCCCACCTATAGCTATATGTAGGCACCTTAGCTGACACCGACTCCAAATATAAGAATATGAAGAACACTATAAAAGAATACGCAATTATTTCTTACTTTTTAGAGCATATTAATATATTTGTAAGGTTTTTTTTGTTAAAATTTCTATTTATCATTTCCACGCTCAGTTTAACCTTGGCTTCTAAGTACCTAATCGTTTTAAGAACCCTTACAGACGGAGGGTTTGAATTGCAGTGATTTTATCAAGAGGGTTACGTGTAAGGGTTGTGTATTTCCGAATTATTTCACGCTTTTTGTATAACTAGAAATTATTAGGTAGCAACCCTTGTTTTTTTTTTATTTTTTTTTTCGCTGGGGAATGCTTTTACGCACCCCGACTTAGTAAGAGTCGGGAGTGTGGGACTCACTGATGAGACAGAATACCCACTAAAACCCAACGGTCCCACATCATCCTAATGTGGGACACCAGCGGCTCGCTTGCGCAATCCAATATGGTGTCCCGGATGAAGCCGAATCAAGGCTGTGGGACGAGGCGCGCAAATCCACGCCGTCTGCCGCCCAACCTTCGGCGACATATAGCAGGGGCATCAGGAGCAACCTCCCGCTCCCTCTCATGTGCCTCCTTTAGTGCGATAACATTTTCGCAAAAGGAGGCGACGGCTCTCCACCCTGCTTCGCTAGCGACTATTGCGCGGGCAATGCTAGTTAGCGAGAGGTCTCCGCCAATCAACGACACCAGAGATGCCGCTGTGATGCCCACGTCGAGCATTCTGCCACAGTATGGTGCGCCGTGTCAACGGGGTCACAGCACTCGTGGCTGATGGGCGATTACTCCCGGCCAGCAATATGATGCAGGTACTTCCCGAAACAGCCGTGTCCGTTGAGCACCTACACTAGTCTATACGAGACCGATCCATGGCTCCTGCACAACCACTGTTCCAGCAGAGGGCGGAACGCCTCCACCGTCGCCACACCTGCTATGGGGGTCTCAAGATCCTCCCTCCATTTTGTTATCAGAGTCCTAGAGTCCTACCGGCTAAGACTCTGATCCTTCGGACCTCGTCATTACTAGGCGGTCCGCCTCTAGTCCTCGCGTCTTGTCTACATTGATACGTAGTGGCGAGAACTTCCGCCTGAAGCTCCCATGGAGGGTCACCCGCCAGTTACCCTAATAACTCTAAAATATTGTGCAATGTTACGAAATATTATGCAATACGTAGTAACTTTAAGGGTAGAACTATCAAGTCAGTAAAATCTCTCTTGTGCTGCCTTGTGGTGTGGTTGTTTTAAGAGAAATAGTGCTAAATTTAAATAGTGATGTGAATAAATGTGGTTAGTTAATATGTGTCGGTATTTTTAGATTATATTTAATTACAACTATGCTATTCCCCGCGGTGTTACCCGCGTAGTTGTCTAACCCCAATTTTTAACTTAATTGAGCATTAAATGATGGGGATATGGGGGAACACGTTCTTAGTAAAAGTCTACATCGCGAAAACAATACGCATGCCTAATTTTAAGGCAATCGCGCGAATGATTTTGAAGATTTTGCAATAAATATGGGATAATAGGGTTAACTAACAGGACATGTCAGAGTCAAGGAGTTTCCGGTACGCCTGCGCCATCTATCGGCGCTGGACAGAGTCAATGAGTTACAGGTCGGCGGCGTTTCTTGACAGTTCTCGGGTAGCAGCCTACCAGAGCAGTCGACTGTTGAAACTGTCGCGTTGAACTATAACTATTAATGTGTTTGTGTAAATTGATATCGGGAACATTAAGTGATTGGACATTATAATCTGAGTTAATTAATAAAGTGTCTGATTGCACCAACATTACCCACCGACGCCCACAGTTGAGTAAATTGATATCGGGAACATTAAGTGATTGGACATTATAATCTGAGTTAATTAATAAAGTGTCTGACTGCACCAGCATTACCCACCGACGCCCACAGTTGGGAGATTGAATTATGGACCCCACTGATGACGATGTCGGCGAGAACCTATATATGTTTGAGTTTATAAGCCTCCTCCTTTTGGAAACAATCTAATTTACATTTTCACAAATTAAAGTCTAGTTAACTACAAACCCAGCTAATATTAAATACATAATAGAGAAACCATTCTGTCCTTAAAAAATAAACAAAGGAATATTAAAACATTAAAATTAGACACGTAAGTAAGTAGCAGCCCTTTTAACGTCCCACTGATGGGCGCAGGCCTCCTCACTCCGAGGAACGAGGGTTTTTAGAGCATACTCGTAGACCCACCACGCTGCTCCACTGCGGATTGGCAAGCACAATACACAAGTGCACTCTCATAGTCCGACGTGACGGTAATCCGACACAACCGGAGAGAGATCGGGCGCAGGACCGACGGCTTAACGTGCTCTCCGAGGCACGGGGGTGGATCACACCGCCAACTTCCCAACTTCGGGCAAATATTGAGAAAATCTTAATAGAAAACTCAATATCCAAAATTAGACACGTACCATGAACAAAACATAGAAAAAAGTGATAAAAATTAACTTGGTTTTAAAATAATCTAGTATTTTCTGTAAACGAATTATCTACGGGAACAGGATGTACTAAGCGTTTGCGTAATATGTCTTTGAACATGTAATACCTAGCAAATAGTCGTCAAATTTGCTAGTTGTATAAACTATGTCTATACAAAAAGTATAATCGAGTCACGCGATAACAGTATACACGTAAAGACAATCAGTTCGTGGGAAATAAATTGCAATGGCGTTACGTATATCACTAATCAATCATCTTTGTTTGTCTCAGTTCATTGACCTTTCGTTTTATATAACATCGATATATAAGCGATTTAACGTAACCTTATATTTATTTTTATTTATTTATTTATTTATTTTGTTGCTTTCAATATGTACAAGTACAAATGAAGCCCCGTCAGGGCGTTGCAAACATAGCGTATTACAATGATAAATAATTTAAAATAATTATAGTTAAAACATATAGTGCAAGATATTATTACAACAACTCATTTTTAAGAGTGCTTATATTTAATAAATTAATTAATAAATAAATCATATTTTCTAGTTTGTCAAAATTTTCACAATATCATATTAACGAATTATGTGCAATGTCGAATTATATTTTTTATAAGCAATGTCATTAAATTCGTCTCTGCTCCAAAAAATCATTAATTGAATAATAATTTTTCTTTAATAACCATATTTTTAGTTCAATTATGTATTTTTTAGGAGGCAATGTTCTGATATTTTCTGGCAGGTTATTATAAATTTTTATCGCCATTCCATAACAGTTTTTGTCAAAAAGTTTAGTCCTTGATTTCATAAATTGTAATTTACTAAGATCTCTCCGTGCTCCTGCCCCAGTCGTTTTTTGCACAGTATTAAATAAATTTAAGTTAAACTTCACAAACTTTGCAATCTCAAAAATATATAGGCTAGGGAGGGTTAAAATTTTTAACCTTTGAAATGCGGGTTTGCAGGACTCATACGGCGCCATTTTTAGGATAGCTCTTATACATTTTTTTTGAATTATAAAAACCTTATTTATGTCTGTCGAATTCCCCCAAAATATAATCCCATATCGGAGCACGGATGCGACATATCCGTGATACGCTGTGAGTGCAGTTTGCGTGTTGGCTACCCGTGCTAGCCTGCGCAAAACGAAGACAAATCTGTTTAACTTGTTACGGACATTCGTTATTTGACTTTTCCACGAGCAGTGTTTATCTATGTTTAATCCGAGAAAATTACATTCATTGACTTCATTTACTTTGTTGCCATTATGTTCAATGTGTAATTTAACATGTCCTTTGTTATAATTTCGAAATTGAATTACATTTGTTTTTGCTATGTTAATTTTAAGATTATTATTGTTAAGCCAATCAATCACTGATTTTAGTGTATTATTTATGTCATATTCGAATTTATTTATGTCATTATTTTTGGAGGTCATAAGAATAGAAATGTCATCGGCAAATAGAGTCATATGATATTTGGTAATGTCAGGTAGGTCATTTATATAAAATAGAAATAAAAGGGGCCCAAGGACAGTCCCTTGTGGAACTCCGTACTTATTTAATTCATATGTTGACTCAACATTCACTATTTCATTATTTTTATTTATAGTTTGTATCATTACGCACTGTTTCCTATTTGTTAGGAATGATTCTATCCAATTGACTGCTGGTCCTCTAATACCAAGATTTTGTAGCTTATTAATAAGAATTTTATGTGAGACAAAATCAAAGGCTTTTGTCATGTCAATAAATAGTGATGTCGTCAAGTTCTTTTCATCCATGCTCTTAATAATTTTATCAACTAAATGAAAACATGCTTGAGTAGTTGATTTATTATTCTGGAAACCAAATTGAACGGTTTTAATGACATTAAATTTATTTGTGAAATCTACTATCCGAAGGTACATAGCTTTTTCAAAAATCTTTGATAGTATCGGAACTAGAGTAATGGGGCGATAGTTACACATTTTGGTTCGGTCACCTTTTTTATGTATGGGTTTTACGATAGAAAATTTCAAGGCGTTTGGAAAGCAGCCATGATCAAAAGAGAGGTTAATTAAAAATGTTAATATTGGAGCTAATTCCCTTTTACAATGTTTTATTACATTGGTTGTTATTTCATCGTGACCCACAGAGGCTGTATTTTTTAGTGTCATAATAATGTTGATTATTTCGCTAACTGTATAAGGTTTTAAGAATATGGTATTTGTGATACATAATTTATTTGTATTATAACAATTTCCAATATCTTTATTGGTAAGGCTAATAAAGTATTCATTGAAATTTTTAACAATTGCATGAGGATTTGAAAGAGTGTACCCATCTATTTGTATCTCATGGATGTAGTTTTTTGCTTTAGTTTTATTTGACGTTTCTTTTATTACTTCCCATGATGCCTTGCCTTTATTTTTAGCGTTTGATAAGTAATGATTAATATGATTTTTTTCAGCCATTTTGAAACATTTTTTAAGAATTTTTGAATAATTTGAGTATTGAGCTTTAATATCCTGTGTTTTTTTTTATAATAACTAAATTGTAATAGTCTTTTTGTTTTGCAACTTATTTTTAATCCTTTAGTTGTCCATTTTGGTCCTGATATTTTATCGTTAATTCTAACTCGGACCATTGGAAAGCATAGTTTGTATATTAATAAAAACAATTCATAGAAATTTTCAAAAGCTAAATTGAAGTCAAGGTTATTGTATGTTTCAGTAAATGACAATTCTTTTATGTATTTTCGAAATTTCTCTATGTTTTGTTTATTATAATCACGTTTAAAAATGTAGTAGTATGTCAAAGGTACTTTAATTTCACTGATCGGCACAGATAACATTTGCGCTGTGTCATGATCAGATAGTCCTAAGTGCAATAGATCACCTTCGGCACGATGTATATTACTCAATATGTTGTCAATGCAGTTATTTTGTCTGGTGGGTGCGTTGATATGTAATGTCAGGTTATGATTTTTTGCAATGTCTAATAGATAATTTGTGTCTCTACAGACTTTTAAAATGTTTATATTAAAGTCACCAGCTAAAATTAATTTTTTATTACTGAACTTCATAGATAAACTATGCAAAAACGCTTCGAGGATAGTAAAGAACGTTGGAATATTTGAGTTAGGCGTGCGATATAACGTGATGATGATCATATTATGTTTTGATAGCTCAATTGCACAGCATTCAAAAACCTCATCAGCAGCATATTGATTTACAAAATCAAATTGGCTAAAAGTGTGATTTTTTTTACTAAAATACATACCCCACCCCGCTTTTGCTGCGTACTTCTACAATATATTGATCCTAATTTATAGTTTGTTAACCTTATATTCTGTTCACAGTGTTTTTCAATGAAGGTTTCACTTAGACAAATAATGTCAGGGTGTTTTCCATCGTCATAAAGTTGAGTTAATGCAATTTCAAGCAAGTTTTTTTTACTATGAAAGCTGGCTATATTTTGATGAATAATTCTAAGGTATGGCTGTGTATTTTGATCGAAAAAAACGGGAATCTATTTGCAATGTTTTTTTTTTTACAACGGAAAAATAATCAGTTATTTTTGTTTTAATGATTTTTTGCGGTGTAGTATTATTTTTTACGTTGTTTTGATTTATTTTATTAAAATAAAATGGTATTGTGCCTTTTTTAGGAAGTGATTTGGTTAATTTTTGGGAATGCTGTCTTTCCCTGTTGAAACTGCACTCAGTTCTGTTATTATGGTTAATACGTAATTTGTTTTTTGATTCTTTCATAAAACTTAAATATGTGTTGTCGTAAAATATCTGATCGAGGAAAGAGTTGATTTTTAAGCAAAATTGATAGGTATTATATTTATAATGATCCTTATAGTCTATGAAATAGCAGTTCGTTTCGAAGTTGTTGCATGTTGCTTTGAGCATATTATTTAATTTCCATTCATTTAAATAAATGTTGTCACTGACACCTAGAATTAGTATAGTACACTTTTTATAGTTGCACTTTAAGAAAGCGTACAATTCCGACACGACTTTTATTGGATTGGTGTCATGTTGACCAACGCTTAGTATAATTTTATCTTGTGCCACAATTTGATATAAGTCTAAAGTCTCTAGAATTTTTTCTGTATTTGCACCTGGTTTGACGAAAGACATCACTTGAAGGTTTTCATACGGGCTTACTTGTCTCAATTTTCTTAAGATGTTCGGCATATTTATACATTGACTTCCTCCAACGATGTATGCTGTACTTTTTTGCTTTAAATGGGGTTTAGCTTTTATTGTAGTTGGTGTTCTGTTCTGTTCACTACTTTAAGGTAAGTAGCAGCCCACTAATGTTTCACTGCTGGGCATAGGCCAGAGGAATAGGACTTTTTGAAGCGTAGATCCGCCACGCTGCTTCACTGCGAGTTGCCAAGTATAGGACAGAAGGGCACTCTCAATTTCTTCATTCTCATATTGGAATGTAACCGCATTGTGACACTCACGGTCAGAGATCAGGCGACACACATCCGTGGAGAACACCGACAACTTCCCAACAGAGGGCAAATATTGAAAGTTTCTTGAAAGAACCCAGGATCGCATGTATGTCCAATAAGGCAAATAGACCAATCAAGTAGTCAGCCCAATAAGGCAGTCAAATAAATGAGGCAGTTAGACCGATTACGCAGTCAGACCGATTACGCGGTCAAACCAATGAGGTAGTCAGACCGATTATGCAGTCAAGCCGATTACGCAGTCAGACCGATGACGCAGTCAGACCAATGAGGTAGTCAGACCGATTATGTAGTCAAGCCGATTACGCAGTCAGACCGATGACGCAGTCAGACCGATAAGGCAGTCAGACCAATGAGGCAGTCAGAACGATTACGCAGTCAGACTGTGGAGGCAGTCAGACCGATTACGCAGTCAGACGGATTACGCAGTCAAACCGATAAGGCAGTCAGACCAATGAGGCAGGCAGACGAATTAAGCAGTCAGACCAATTACGCAGTCAGACCGATGAGTCAGTCAGATCGATGAGACAGTCAAGCCGATGACACAGTCAGACCGATGAGGTAGTCAGATCGATTACGCAGTCAGACCGATGAGTCAGTCAGATCGACAAGACAGTCAAGCCGATGACACAGTCAGACCGATGAGGTAGTCAGACCGATCAGGCAGTCTGACCGATTACGCAGTCAGACAGATTATGCATTCAAACCAATTAGGCAGTCAGACCGATAACGCAGTCAGACAAACAAAAATCACTCCTAAATCCAACATGGCGGGAAACCATTCCCCCCCCCCCCCAGGACGAAAAAGTGCTACTAACATTGTCAATGTCAAATTCTAACTTAATCGCATTCTCGTATACATATTTCGTGTAACACGTAACGAAAACCTTCTCTACCATGCCGTAGGAAGTCTTCTTCAAAAATAAGTAAAGACATTGTGGCTACTTCTTCCTTTAAAGGGTAGGGGCCATAAAACAGGTATTTGTTACGAAGCAATTAGACGTCTCGCCGTCTCGACTTCCGAAGGAGGTCCGTTCCGAGCAAACTTTATGATGCCATAAAGTTTTTAAACTCGACTTTTCCGTAATTGAATTGTACATTGTGCTCTAGACGTCATATTTGGTATTCGTGATATTCTTTTCCAAGTTTTATGCCTTCTATAACTGAATAAATACGTATAAAAGGTAACTTTTTCTACTAAATACCCATACCACCAGGAATGAAAGCCCCTTGGGACGATTCGTTGTTCAGGGAAAGTTAGAGAATCGACCTTCTACAGGCCAGTTGCCCACAGAATGGACAGATATCATCAAAACGTCCACAAAATGCTTCTTAATACTGCACAAGAAATTCCACAAATAGAGGAAGATTAAGGAAACTCTCAAAAACCTCAACCAACATACATGACAATCCATGACCACTTTGTCAGGAGTTTACGACTAAAGAAGAAGAAAAATACCCATAGGTGTTCAATAATGCTACTTGATTTAACAGATAATGACATCAATAGATTATACAGCCTCATCTTGTGTCCTTTGTAATCAAAGTCTTATTTCATGTCCCCCCTCCCCTCTCGTTGTTCAGAATATAACCTAAGCTTCAGGGAAACAAAGGTCCCGGGACATAGGTCTCACGAAATGATGCCCACAAGGCCCGATCTTGCGCCGCCTAGCTCCAGCAGCTACCGTCGACCCCCTTAGTGGGGGGTCTTCCTACACTGCGTCGTCTGGTGCGGGGTCGCCATTCTTCGGGCCCCAAAGTCCATCGGTTCGTCGGACTATGTGGCCCGCCCATTGCCACTTCAGGTTCGCGATTCGGATATATAGTAATGTACTAAAAGAATCTAGGTAGTCTTTCAAACTTCCTGCTATGTGTCACCAGAATCTCCATAGGAAAGTGACGGGGTCAGCCTTGCACAGATCCTTTTATGGCCAATTTATGATGTATATCGATCTTTTTCAACGACTCTGTAGATTCCTTCATTCCAGGCTTCTATTCCAACATCTTTGGATCAAAGGCAAAGACTATGGTTTCTTCAAGTTTCATGCCTTACCCTTGGTCACTTCGGTATAGCAATTTTCTGGAGTATCTCGGTGGAGCTAGTCATTTCTGGCACGTATCGAAATGTGCTAACTGGTAAGTTGAATTCGTTTGAAGATAAACGTTATCCAACATCCAGATCTCTTCCAATGATTGCTACAAGTTGATATCTCTATTAAGAGGCAATTTGCGATCTTTTTGATCTTATTGATGATGATTATGATTTGAGAATGAATGAATTACTCATCAAATGTTTATTTTACGCTGATGATCAAGTAATACTTGCGTCATCCGCTAAAGAGCTACAGGAGATGCTAAACATTATGAATGAAGCTTTGAAAGGGAAAGGAATGAAAGTGAATGTAAACAAAACGAAAGTTATGCTCATTGAAAGAGATGAATCTACGATGAATGGCAATATTTTGATAGATGGGGAACAAGTGGAAGAGGTAAAAGAATTTATATACTTGGGATCTAAATTTACAAAAGATGGAACATGTGAAGGTAATATTGAATGGAGAGTGAATGCAGGGAATATAGTAAATGGTGCTCTGCACGCCTTTATTAATAGCCAGGTGGTGTCTCAACGAACCGTGGATTGAAACTGAGTAACAAAGTAAACAATAGTGTGATAAGAGAACGTCGTGGTATAAAAGAAGGTGGTTTGGGCACTTAGAGAGATCAAATGAAAGGAGACTGACAAAAAGGATTTATGAGTCAAGAGTGAATGGGAAAGTTATAAGGGGAAGACCAAGGCGAACGTTCATGGACCAAATCCAGGACATTTTAAATAACGGCCAGGTCAAGAGTACTCTAAACCGACGAACTTGTATTAAAGGTTTAATGAGAATGAAAGAAGCGAAGGAGATATGCAAGGATCGTGGCAAGTGGAAAGACGTGGTCTTTGCCTACCCCTGGGAATGAGGCGTGATGCTATGTATGTATGTGTGTTGATCTTTTCCATCCACCTAGATAGAAAAGGGGCTCTCAAGAATTTGTATCTTCTGCTGCAAGACCTCCATTCCCATATCTTTGCACCTCATTGTCCATTGGTTCTATCGCCTAGACCTACATGAGCATGGCAGTTTGTTAGACTATTTCAGATTTCTTATGTAACTCTTTATTTATTGACCATGGTAGTTCTATTATCAGACCATCGTACAATTTAATTTTCTTATAGTGCCCTAAAAGTTTAAGCATCATACACGGTCTTTCTAAGAATTGCGAATACAATTGGGGTCTAAAATTCGAAGTTTTCATCTGGCCCATTTCACAAATTTCTCGCATTTCGTTGTAACCTTGTTGAATCCCAAATTACGTCAACTTCCAAGAGTTTAGAATTTACATTGTTGTTGCAATACGACACTATTCTCCGCCCCGTTGAAGGCGGACAAAGAAATTGTTTTAAAGTAAACGTAACAAGAGAGAGAGATGTTTCGAGAATTTCATTTTGAATTGTACCTTAGAAATTATTAAGAGCCACTCGCTAAAAGTAAATAGAATTTAAGGAATTTATCCCTAGAAATTTTAGGATTTATTTAAGGTGATTAAATAAACTTACTCGTCCGCAAATTCAGTTCTGGACTCGAGTAGAATAATTGAGTTAACGGAAACCATCTACTTTGGGGTCGAAAATATCTAATTTAGTTTAAGGCCGAGTAAAGTGACAATTTTTTTGGACATGTCATGAGAAGGGAGGATAACCTTATAGCCATGTATGCATGAAGGCCCTAAATATGATGGTAAAGGGCAGGACTGGGAGAGAGCGACTAAAAAAGTGTAGATGGACTGTGTGAACGAGGATATGTGTGTAAGGGATGTGAATGTAGAAATTACAGCTGAAAGAGTGAAGTGGCCAAAAGAAACATGCTATGCCGACCCCCCGATAAGGGCAAGGAAATGATGATAAAAATGACAAATTTGTGTGACTTCTCGATCGTTTTGATATCTTACAATTTAATTAAATATATGTAAGAAGAGATGTATCATTTAAAGTATTAATTAATATGTATAGAAGCAAAAGGTTTCTTCGCAAGAATATAGTGTAAATTTTGAGGGGTTTTAATTTGTCTTCATAAGATAAATGCTGAAAATGTCTTTCAAATTTATATATAACTAGCAGACTCGACTTCCTTCTATCAAAAAGATTTGGAATGTGGCAGATTTCAGTTTTACGAATTATTTTAGAAATTACAGCAGTACTAAATATCTATAGCTCTTACATTTTTGTGACTGTTCAGTTGATTTTGAACTTTGTGCAGCGGTAATAAAGTGCAAACTGACTCTTTGACGTTAGGAACACACCTACATTGCTTAGACAACAGTGAGTAAATAAAAGTAAAAAAGTAAGTAGCAGCCCATTAACGTCCCACTGCTGGGCACAGGCCTCCTCACTCCGAGGAGCGAGGGTTTTTAGAGCATAGACCCACCACGCTGCTCCATTGCGGATTGGCAGGCATAGTACACAAGTGCACTCTCTATTCCTTCACTCTCATAGTCCGATCCGATGAGGGGAGAATCCGACACGACCGGAGATAGATCAGGCGCAGGACCGACAGTTTAACGTGCTCTCCGAGGCACAGGGGTGGATCATACAGCCAACTTCCCAACTTCGGGCAAATATTGAGAAAATCTTAATAGAAAACTCAATATTGATATTTGATTTGGCCCGACCCGGGACTCGAACCCAGGACCTCATGTCTGTAGTCGAACATGCTAACTAGACCAATGAGGCAACAGTGAGTTCTTGTAATTTATTATGAACTTTATTGAATAGCAATAAAGATCAAATTGACTCTACATTTTAGTTAGAAAACGTTTGTATGGGAAACAGAAAAAGGCTGTTTTTAGGGAGTTCCTTGCAATTATTCGAACTTTTCTCGCCGTAAAAACCATCCTTGGACTTCAAAGAACAATTTAAAAAAAAATTGTCAAAATTGACCGAGGCGTTGTTGAGTTATGCGCTTACCAATTTTGCGATTCATTTTTATATTATAGATTATGCGCACAAATCTGTTGAAACTATACCATAGCTATATAAAAGAAATAAGCTTTAGCATCTGGTATTAACTTGTTTTGGGATGTGAGTAAGTAGGCTTTGCTCAGCTGTAAATTCTCTTACTCATCAAAACTGTCCACAATTGATTTCAAATTTAGCAAAGGCTCTCCTTTTATTTATTGTTTATTCTAGTCCATCACTGTGCTTTTCGGTTGTGGAAAATATGCATATCCATCCCGGAAGTATTTGGGGTATGTGTAGCCTGTCCATCCCCAGTGCATAAACGCAGTCGTTTTATAATCGAAAAGCCTCTCTCCTATGAGTAAGTCATCAGGGACGAATAGGAAAATTGAACCCCTGGTGCCTCATATAAAAAAAATAATAACAAGTATGATACTTTGTCCGGGACGGGTTGATTGATGAGGCTGCAGCTGAAAATCGGCGCCATGTGTCCTATTTATGTACCGAGCTGTTTTGCCTTTTCGGGGGGGGGGGGGGGGGGGGGGNNGGGGGGGGTTTGCACGGCCATTAAACAAAGTTGTGCAATTATTATTTTTATTGTTTAAGTGTATGTAACTCACACTGCTCTGAATATAGCTTTCTTTCTTTTCTTTCTTGGGCTCATTTCTTCGCCGAGTCCCAAATTGCTGTCCCATTGGTCGAAGATTGTACATAAAAGCATTTGCCAGCGAAAAATAGGCATGTGACCGGAGGAGAGTGAATAAGTTACTTACCTTACTCCTATTGCAGTTTAGTTCTCACGGTATTCTGAATTCCGCAGTCTATGTCTATGGTCTTTTGTGCCCTTCAAATCTAAATCAGAATCGTATCACGTCTTCATATAAAAGTCGAGATTGTAGCTTAGTAAACAGCTTTTGAAGGGAATAAGGTCAAGTGCCCACTCACACACTTGTACGCCGAGGCGGTTTTTTTTCGGCCTCTGACATAATACCCCAGTTTAATATTTCAGATGGTCATGAGCTAGATAAGTTATCTGGGTTAATTAATTGGTAGCAGAGTTCAAAAGGTTATACGAAAAGTTAACTTCAAAGGTTAATATTTAATTAATTTATAACGAGCTGCAATTTGAAAGAATTTGTATACTTGGGATCTAAATTTACAAAGATGGAACATGTGAAAGTGATATTGAAAGGAGAGTGAATGCAGGGAATATGATAAATGGTGCTCTGCACGCCTTTATTAATAGCCAGGTGGTGTCTCAAAGGGCCAGCCTGGTTGGACATGGAGAAGTGTTGGTGCCAACTAAACGTGGATTGAAAGTGTGAGTAACAAAGTAAGAAAGAGAACGTTGTGATATAAAAGAAGACGTAGTGACTAAAATCGAGAAAGGTATGCTTAGATAGTTTGGGCATGTAGAGAGAATGACCGAAAGGAGACTGACAAAAAGGATTTATGAGTCAAGAATGAATGCGAAAGTTGGAAGGGGAAGACCAAGGTGAACGTTCATGGACCAAATCCAGGACATTTTAAATAACGGCCAGGTCAAGAATACTCTAAACCGATGAACTTGTATGAAAGGTTTAATGAAAATGAAAGAAGCGAAGGAGATATGCAAGGGTCGTGGCAAGTGGAAGGACGTGGTCCCGCCGTCTACAGTGATCGAGGCTACCTTCACCACTATGGGCCCTGGTAGAAGCTCAGAGTCACTTAGCGTGCGATGGAGAGGGCTAAGCTCGGAGTTTCTCTACGTGATCGAATTAGAAATGAAGAGAACCGTAGTAGAACCAAAGTCACCGACATAGTTCTACGAATCGCGAACCTGAAGTGGCAATGGGTGGGACACATAGTCCGAAGGACCGATGGACGTTGCGGGCGGAAGGTGCCGGAGTGGCTACCCTGCACCGGACGCCGCAGTGTAGGCAGACCGATGATATAAAGAGGGTCGCCGGTAGCCGCTGGAGCCAGGCGACGTAAGATCGGGCCTTGTGGAGGTCATTACGTGATACCTATGTCCAGCAGTGGACGTCCATCGGTTGAAGCGACGATCCTTGGGAGCCTCTCATGATAGAGTCACGACCGGCGTGACCAAAATCGTTTTGCCTGGAGAAGTTGTTGGGTTGGGACTTTCGATTGAGCAAATTTAGGGAATCGGTTTTCTAATTTTCTGAGTCTAGACTGGTGGGACGCTTCGGTCCTGGCTAATTATCACCAGCAATTTGCGTTTTAGTTCGTTACTGTGAGGTAAATTACTTCTTACCAGATTAGCTTTTACGTGTGATAGAGATAACTTATTATTTTGGTTGGATAGATGATTTTAAAGTGAAAGTATTAGATTTCTAAATATTGTAATTAAAGACAATCTGCTATAGTTTCATCGTAATTTTACATAAATGGTTACAATTAGAATTAGACAAATGTGCTATAGATAAATATGATGAGTAATAAAGGTGTTTGGAGGGAATCACCGTGATTGGTGGTTGGTTATTATTGAATTTTAATTTAAAACTATAAAAGGCCCTTTTATGTTCTCAATTTTTGTTTATTGTATTATAAATTCATTCTATTTGTGACACAAGAAGATTAAAGTGTAAGATATATTTAAAAAGAATCGGAAAATAGTTATTTAACTTACTAAATTTATTGAGTATTTCAACGCGTCATAGACTGTATTATTAATTTCCATCAGTTGAGATTACAGACAAGCTGTAGCCTGTCAGTAAGAAAAGGTAGCTTCTATCCACCACTCTGCTGTACAAAGAGCTAGCAAGTCATACGTATCTTGAAACAGTTATCCCTTCGATTGCCCCTGTCAACTACTAGTTGACATGATACAATAGTTATGTTTCAACTCTTGGAATCAGAAATATAAGCATCTCTTTCTAAGTCACTTCTCGGTAATTGTCGTAACAAAATATGCGGAGAGATAACACCAAACAATAGAAATAACTAAAAGTAAATCAGTTACAAAGTCACCGTTATTAACAGTGCGTGTGTCGCGTCTAAGGTCGTTAAGTTGGTTGTGGTACTCTAACTGTTTATAAAAATAAACAGTGAGTGTTTATTAGTGATTATTTGTGTTTTATATAGATGACATGAATAACAATGAAAACACTTAAGGTAATTTTTAATTATCAAGATATGAGCCTATGAATACAAGACAGAGTTTTTTCACTATCTCAAAGTTTAGCGCAACATGACGCTACAACAGAGTCTTAATTTAAGAAACAAAAGATAACATTGTATAGTTAAACTATTAACAAACAAAAAAATCATAACATTTGTTAGTCTTTCATGAACATTTAAGTCCCAAGAGCCACTTTAGCGTAATAAAAACGCGGCCCGGCAATCTAAAGGCTATTATCGCATTATTGGAATGAAAAAAATAGAGATTGCTTGTGTGTTTGGGCATACCCATAGGGGTAGGCAGAGACAACATCCTTCCACTTGCCACGATCCTTGCATATCTCCTT
>JACTOM010000081.1:698652-715438 GCA_015832385.1 Elymnias hypermnestra
TTGGTGCCCGTTCGGTACTTGCAGCCGCCCTGCACCGATAGGTAGCTGCTAGAGTCTCCGCCCGGAGTTCCCAGGGGGGGTCGCCTGCAAGAAGAGTTGCCGCCGTCCACGAAACTGTACGGTATCCCCGTATTACTCTGACCGCTATTATTCTTTGAGCCCTACGTAGAACGGATTTGTTTACAGCGGTCAGAGAATCCACCCACACTGGTGCACCGTACAGCGCCATGCTCGCCACTACACCGGCGTAAAGTCTCCTGCAGGGCGACCCTGGTCCCCCTATATTGGGCAACAACCGACCAAGCGCCGCAGCGGTATTGATAAGCCGAGGGGTGAGCCAGTCAAAATGTGCCCGAAATCCCCATCGGCTATCCAGTATTAAGCCCAGATACTTTATCTGGGCTTTTACTTCCACGGTGATGCCCTGCAACAAAAGCGTTGCCCCACGAGGGGGCCCCCTCCGAGGTCCATGAAACAGCATGCACTCCGTTTTATCGGTGGATACCTCTAGTCCCAGTCTATATGTCCCTGGTATGTGTACTTGTCAACAATTTCGAGAGCTGAGCTCTCAACGAAGACTGGGTGGAGCGGAACATGGATGTTCGACATAACTTTCGTCTTATCCGTGTTCATTTTTAGGCCTACTTGTTGAGAAACTCTGCTGAGGTCGTCGAGCATTGTATTGAGATCTTTGAGAGTCTCTGCCATTATGACCACGTCATCGGGAAACCGTAGATGAGTGATGTAGTCGCCATTGATGTTGATGCCAAATCCCAGGTTCTGTGGCGTTGTTGTGGCTCATGGTGGCGTTTTCGTACAAACACTTCAACACGTATAAATTGAAGGATTCATTGAAACGTATTTAGTATATACTGTTCCCCTAAAAACTTCGAGATAAATGCTAGAATACGTTATTTTTCATTAGCTTTTAAATATTCGCAGCTGTGTACACAACCAAGGTGAATTTTAAGTGTAAAAAAATTGTAAAGCTCGTAATATAGCCTCGTGTAATATTCAAGAGCCAACAACCCACGGCACTGGGTCAAGATTATACTTTTTAATAAGCCTAGGTTCTTCGCAAATAGAAATTGTGTAAGTTGGAATAAAAGAACTTATTAAGGGATGAAATTGGAGACGGAACGGAACTTTGTACAAGTAATATTAAAGTCTAATAGTAAGCTAGTGGTTGAAATTCGACCTTTATTAATTTAAATTACAAGTGTAAACTGTATTAAGGTTCTATTGTCAAAAATTCATCACGCCTGTAACGATTTCGATAATTCTATTGTTGTTCTATTTGTTATAGTCTAGAGAAAGTTCGTATGAAAGAAAACAATAACAGAGCTACGTAGAACATCAGAAATATTAGGAAGACTTTACCACTATTGTAACTTTTCTAATGTAACCTTTAATAAAAGTGTTTGCGTGATGGCTATTAATTATAAACTTTTCTTATGTAACTTTCTTAGTGCTTTTGACAATATTAACTTTTCTTATGTAACCTTCTTATTGTTTTGACAATATAAATTTGTCTAATGTAACCTCCTTAGTGATTTGGAATATAAACTTTTCCAATGTAACTTTCTTATTGTATTGACAATATAAATTTGTCTAATATAACCTCTTTAGTGCTTTTGACAATATAAACTTTTATAATGTAACCTTCTTATTATTTTCAAAATATAAATTTGTCTAATATAACTTCTTTAGTGCTTTTGACAATATAAACTTTTCTAATGTAACTTCTTTAGTGCTTTTGACAATACAAACTTTTCTAATCTAACCTTATTATTGTTTTGACAATATAAACTTTTCTAATATAACCTCCTTGGTGCTTTTAACAATATAAATTTTTCTAATGTAACCTCCTTCGTGCTTTTGACAATATAAACTTTTTCTAATGTAACCTTCTTATTGTTTTGACAATATAAATCTGTCTAATAAACCTCCTTAGTGCTTTTGACAATATAAACTTTTCTATTGTAACCTCCTTAGTGTTTTGACAATATAAACTTTTCTAATGTAACCTTCGTATTGTTTTGATAATAGAAACTTTTCTAATGTAACCTCCTTAGTGCTTTTGACAATATAAACTTTTTTAATGTAACTTTATATCGTTTGACATAATTGTTAGCGATTGCAAGATACACATATATACTCTATATGCGTGTGTGTTTATGGTAGTGCATGTAATGTCTTATATTCGTGCTTTATACTAGTTACCACGGAATCGTGAACTACGCGGGTGACACTGCGTGATACAGTTAGTGCGCTGATATATTGCTTGGACTATTAATATATAGAAAACCAATAAAAGTTCGAGCGGTCATAAGACATTGTCCAAACTCATAAAAGTAGTAGCAAACAATTTTTCTACTTCGCAAAGTTCAATTGCAAAGTGGCAAGAAGCTCAATAAATCAGAACGAAACTCGAACTACGGTTTCCAATTTACTATAAAGCTGTAACTTTGCAGCGGGACTTTTTGCAAAAGTACGTGAACTTATTCGCTTCTCGGACTTGAGTAGGGTGACTACTAACCTTGTACAGGTACGGATTGGTCTCCTTTAGACTGTCGTCGAGATATGGCTGCTTTAGCAAAGGACTGTTAATTTCATTTATCCAAATACACTTACATTTCACATTTGTGCATATTCCACTTGATGACGCAGTGTTAAAAGGTATTCTACCCCTTCTCAGGTAAGTAATCTTCTATCGTGAACTGTAACATCACTTCTACTACCCCTATGGGAATGAGGCATGATGCTATGTATGTATAAAAGTTTTCCCAGACTCAGAGGGAGGGAAAAAGGAAGATATGTTAGGAATTTGATGAATTTAATTGCCATTAAAATAATAAAAGTGTCGAAAATTAACACAAATAGTTTATTGAAATCCCAAATGACGAAATGTAAATAAAAATGCCACGTGTTTTTTCTAAGTATTGTGTGTGTAAACACTAAAACTACCTAACCTTCCAATTAATTAGCATAAAAAACGCTGCACATCATCGTGATGCTAATTACGCGTTTCATCCGTGAAAATTTTACGTTTATTTACCTAAACAAGTTTCAAGAAATAAAAAGAATTTGATTTAGTTACATTATTCTTTTTTCCACTTACGTTGGTGTAGTGTATATAAACATCTTGCGAGTTCACGCTTTGCTAACAGAGGTCTCAGATTCGATTACCGATAGGACAGTTTTAGTTAATAGGATTTTCTAATTTGCCTATGTCTAATCTAGTGGAAGGCTTCAGCTGTGAGTGATTACCACCCTACTAGCTTAGACATACCACCAGACAAAAAAAATGTGATAGTAATAATAAAACACGACTTAAAATCTAAAGTTTCGAGGATACATTCGCTCCCTAATCTGAGAAAAACCCAATATAAACTCAGTCGTATGTCATATTTTATCATCTTAATTAAAATTTCATTTTAATTCATTTCTATTTAGATTACAGCAATTCATTCGCTTCCATCTTTTTTTATGTAATTCAAGTTATAGTACAAATTTATTAAGTGACATCTCAATAAATAAAAACATATTATTTTCACAAAACATTGGTATCTACAGACACTTTAATATATTTTGTTAAATCATAGCCACCCTACATCATCTGAGACGCATTGGCCGGCTTAGCTTTATTCCTCTCCAACGTGGACTAGTTTCGTTAGAACTTAAATAGGACTCCGTTCCCTTGATGTGCCTAGAAATTAAAGTAAAATATAATAAGTAGTAAGTAGCAGCCCATTAAAGTCCCACTGCTGGGCACAGGCCTCTTCGCTCATATGAGAGAGGGTTTTTAGAGCATAGACCCACCACGCTGCTCCACTGCGGATTGGCAGGCATAGTACACAAGTGCACTCTCTATTCCTTCACTCTCATAGTCCGACATGACGGCAATCCGACACGACCCCAGAGAGAGATCAGGCGCAGGACCGACGGCTTAACGTGCTCTCCGAGGCACGGGGGTGAATCACACCGCCAACTTCCCAACTTCGGGCAAATATTGAGAAAATCTTAATAGAAAACTCAATATCGATTTCGAACTGGCCCGACCCGGGACTCGAACCCAGGACCTCATATCTGTAGACGAACATGCTAACCACTTGACCAATGAGGCAGTCAAAATATAATAATTTTGCCTCAAAAGTAAGGTAGTTCTAAGAAAAATAAAGACCATTTGGTAGCTTACAGGTGAACGCCATTCTATCTAAGAGACTATTAACATACCCTTAAACACAGTTCTCCTTTCTTTTAAGAAAAGGGTTTGGAGATTTACTGGGCAGCAATACTTATTCTAGACTTAGTCTCAGGGCACACAAAATTCATCATGAATTTCATTCACTTAAATAGCATAGCGATGAATTTTGAACAAGAATTGGGCACAAGGATGACCTTTAAACAACAATGGGGAATAACAAGCCTTTTTAATGACAATTGGGCACGACGATGTGTTTAATTCAACATCTGAATAAAAATCGATTAATTTTAAACAACTATTTGACACACGGATGGATTTTAAACAATAATTGGCCAAAACGGTAAATTTTAAACAACAACTGGTCACGACGATGAATTTTAAACAACGATTGGGCACAACGCTAAACTAGTTTTTGCATTTTATAAGGAAATCTACATGGGTCTTTCCCAGAATTCAATTCTTTAACTTTTTAGTAAGAATTTGCGCTTACTACTACTAGACTTTGGTTTGTGCAAACATACATATTGAATATCACATTCATGATGATACACAAAAAATACATACAGTCCTCATTTTTGAAGTCGATTAAAACTATTCGTTCTCACGAACAAAAAATCTCGTTGTCACAGTATTCATCAAAATCAATAGTTAACATTAAAATATGTACAGTCCAAAATAAAAATGCTTTTTTTATGACGTTGGGTAAAAATGAAACACAGCTTAGTTCCAATGTCTGTTACTAAAACTTCGTAATCCAGTATTCCCGAGTAAACGCCGGCTTAAAGGATATGAATATGTAATGTCCTCGTGTCTACAGGCTCAAGGCACTTCAAGTTTCTTATCTTATCAACTCGCATAGTGTATGAGATTATGACAACGTTTAATAAATTAAAGCAAACTTATTTGACTTGGCGTTCGAGTTTGTAGACGTCACGTAATGAAAAAGCGTTATGCCCCTTCAAACTTTGATTTCAGCTGCTGTATCTCGTTTCGTGATTTTAAATGTTATATAGTGTCTACGCTATTTGAAGTATTTTATTTTGATAATGTTATAAACGAAATTAAATATTTCTTTATATAAAACATTCATAACTTCTAACATTAATTCTTTCTCAGCATCGTCCGCCATCTTGGATTTAAGGGCGATGATTTGTTTGCGCAATAAGTCGCTTTTTTACAATTTTACGCTAAAAATGTTAATAACCAAAGTTGTTTGGAATTAAATTCTCTATAATTTTGGTTATTATCAATTTTTCCATTGGATCAATACTTTTTGAATTAGACCCCAAAAATGCTCAAAGGGCGTAAAAATGGCTTTACGTTTTATATATACCACAAATGGTAGCTATAATTTGTATAATAACTAAAAGCTTTAGGTTTAGGGCATCTTAGATATACGCACGTGTCAGAATTGTATGAAAATTATTAAAAAAAAGTAAATAAATAGGATTTTCATAATAAAAGATCGATAACCAAACTAAAATATTCTTTACTTCCAGTAAACTCTTTTTGTCAATGACTCTACCACCGGTTCACAACCTACAGACTAGATGGAGAAGAATCCGGCAAGAAACTGCCATAGTCTTTTACTCTTTTGTTTTTATCCATGTTATATTTAATATAAATTACAGTAAAATACATCATCAACATCCATTATCATTAAATATAAAAACACACAATCATCATTATTACATATTAAAAAGACATCAGTTTTAATTTAAAGAAATACACTTAGCTTTGTATCGCAGAGCAGCCCTTTTTATGACACCACTAACTTAGAATACAATAATTCGTAGCTAACGTTGATACAAAAACTGACTTCTCGACTAACTTTTAGGACTATTTACACATTTGGCGTCAAATATATTTCTTAATTATCTTATTTATTAAGATACTACCATTCCCCGCTGGTATTTAATAGTTACAATTACTATAATTTAAGTAATTCTAATCGTTTATGAAACATTATAATCCCAAATTGACATCATTTACAATGTTATTGTGAAGGCCATTCTTTCTAAGAATACGATTTAGTCAAATGACGAACCGTATCCTTTATTTAAAATGTTATTCTATTTGAAATGCAGCTTTGAATGATATTATTCGTAGAGCTCTTGCCACTGCTAACGGTGTTGTACGTAGCGATGGCAAGAGACCTGACGGAATTAATTTAATTCCATGGACGAATGCAAGGTGCCTGGTATGGGATGCGACTTGTGTTGATACCATGGCGCCTTCACATTTAAAATTATCTTCATCGCTGCCTGATATTGTGGCGACTGACGCCGAAATTAAAAAATTGCAGAAATATGGATGTTGAGGACGGGAGCAGCGAGCTTAGCAAGTCGCCGGTGGTGACTAATTCTGATTGGTCAACCGCTGGCGACCCCCCTCCCGCACCTACCTCAGCACCCGCATTTGCCCTTTCTCCCGCTCGCCCGACCGCATGTGGTTATCGGGTGGGAGATTAGTATAAAAGGGCACTCCCATGATTCGATCGGACACATTTCGCCTTAGACTCCCGAGCGGAGTAGATCCCAGTACTAAGCGCGACTTGTGACCATCGAACCAGAACTCTGCGAACCACGGACAACTGAACATCCGAACCCGCAAGAACTGAACGACCCAAGCACGAACACGGACGACCGAACCACCAAACCTTGAAGACCCAAGCAACGAAGAACTGAAGACCGAAGCTCTTAAGATCTGAACCCTGAAGAACCGAAGACCCGAACCCTCAAGCAACGAAGAACTGAAGATCCGAAACTGCAAGACCTGAAGACCGAAGCGCTCAAGAACTGAACACCGAACCCGCAAGATCAAAGCACCTGAACCAATACAGTCCACTGAACCCCGAAGGATTCGTCTGAACTTGAATCCCTCCCCAACAATGGATCTATTACACAAGATCACATATTTCTGCCATTTGGCGTGGAAACTGTGGGGCTCTGAAGCCAAAATATTTTTTAAACATCTTTCTAAGCGGTTACTGGATTCCACAAGTGACCTCAAAGCTGGCGCTTACCTCGGGCAAAGGATCAGCTTAGCTATCCAAAGAGGTAATGTTGCCTATGGACAGCAATTTGGATGCGGCCTATTATTTGATTTAATTAATTTTATTTGTTATTTTTTTTATATTCTTGTATGTAACTGTTGTTATTAGTTTATATATACTATCACACGTATGCGTAGGTAATTCATGTAACCGCACAAATCAGGCAAACTTCAGAGCAGGTACTTGACGAGGTTCAAACTATTTCAAGCTCCTTTGAGAGCGGATTACGTTAACCTGAATTGAAAATTAAACAGCGTCGACCCAATTATAGCCCCCACGTATTTGACGGTTAATTACTTACTAATTTTCAGTTTTGTGAGCCGAGTTTTTTAATAGTTAATTTGGGCTTTTGAACGATTTTTCATGTTAAACAAACTTGCTGTACTCTACAAGCAGTGGACTGTATTTAGCGTGATAATTTTACATTTACAAAAGATGGAACATGTGAAAGTGATATCGAAAGGAGAGTGAATGCAGGGAATATGGTAAATGGTGCTCTGCATGCTTTTATGAATAGCCAGATGGTGTCTCAAAGGGCTAGACTGGCAGTGCATGCTGGAGTGTTGGTGCCAACACTTATGTATGGTAGTGAAAGTTGGGTATGGCNGAGGGACTTCCCCCCTCTTTATAGTCGGCTTGTTTTAGGGCTGTTGGAAACGCGATTCTAGTTATAATCTTTATTTGGACCAACGGGTAGATGAGCGACGAGCTTGGACGAGCTGCTTCTCTCTCTTTATACTCCGATTCTTTTAGGGCTGTTGGAAGCGCGAGTCTCGTTATACTCTTTATTTGGACCAACGGGTAGATGAGCGACGGTCTTGGACGAGGGACTTCCCCCCTCTTTATAGTCGGCTTGTTTTAGGGCTGTTGGAAACGCGATTCTAGTTATAATCTTTATTTGGACCAACGGGTAGATGAGCGACGAGCTTGGACGAGCTGCTTCTCTCTCTTTATACTCCGATTCTTTTAGGGCTGTTGGAAGCGCGAGTCTCGTTATACTCTTTATTTGGACCAACGGGTAGATGAGCGACGGTCTTGGACGAGGGACTTCCCCCCTCTTTATAGTCGGCTTGTTTTAGGGCTGTTGGAAACGCGATTCTAGTTATAATCTTTATTTGGACCAACGGGTAGATGAGCGACGAGCTTGGACGAGCTGCTTCTCTCTCTTTATACTCCGATTCTTTTAGGGCTGTTGGAAGCGCGAGTCTCGTTATACTCTTTATTTGGACCAACGGGTAGATGAGCGACGGTCTTGGACGAGGGACTTCCCCCCTCTTTATAGTCGGCTTGTTTTAGGGCTGTTGGAAACGCGATTCTAGTTATAATCTTTATTTGGACCAACGGGTAGATGAGCGACGAGCTTGGACGAGCTGCTTCTCTCTCTTTATACTCCGATTCTTTTAGGGCTGTTGGAAGCGCGAGTCTCGTTATACTCTTTATTTGGACCAACGGGTAGATGAGCGACGGTCTTGGACGAGGGACTTCCCCCCTCTTTATAGTCGGCTTGTTTTAGGGCTGTTGGAAACGCGATTCTAGTTATAATCTTTATTTGGACCAACGGGTAGATGAGCGACGAGCTTGGACGAGCTGCTTCTCTCTCTTTATACTCCGATTCTTTTAGGGCTGTTGGAAGCGCGAGTCTCGTTATACTCTTTATTTGGACCAACGGGTAGATGAGCGACGGTCTTGGACGAGGGACTTCCCCCCTCTTTATAGTCGGCTTGTTTTAGGGCTGTTGGAAACGCGATTCTAGTTATAATCTTTATTTGGACCAACGGGTAGATGAGCGACGAGCTTGGACGAGCTGCTTCTCTCTCTTTATACTCCGATTCTTTTAGGGCTGTTGGAAGCGCGAGTCTCGTTATACTCTTTATTTGGACCAACGGGTAGATGAGCGACGGTCTTGGACGAGGGACTTCCCCCCTCTTTATAGTCGGCTTGTTTTAGGGCTGTTGGAAACGCGATTCTAGTTATAATCTTTATTTGGACCAACGGGTAGATGAGCGACGAGCTTGGACGAGCTGCTTCTCTCTCTTTATACTCCGATTCTTTTAGGGCTGTTGGAAGCGCGAGTCTCGTTATACTCTTTATTTGGACCAACGGGTAGATGAGCGACGGTCTTGGACGAGGGACTTCCCCCCTCTTTATAGTCGGCTTGTTTTAGGGCTGTTGGAAACGCGATTCTAGTTATAATCTTTATTTGGACCAACGGGTAGATGAGCGACGAGCTTGGACGAGCTGCTTCTCTCTCTTTATACTCCGATTCTTTTAGGGCTGTTGGAAGCGCGAGTCTCGTTATACTCTTTATTTGGACCAACGGGTAGATGAGCGACGGTCTTGGACGAGGGACTTCCCCCCTCTTTATAGTCGGCTTGTTTTAGGGCTGTTGGAAACGCGATTCTAGTTATAATCTTTATTTGGACCAACGGGTAGATGAGCGACGAGCTTGGACGAGCTGCTTCTCTCTCTTTATACTCCGATTCTTTTAGGGCTGTTGGAAGCGCGAGTCTCGTTATACTCTTTATTTGGACCAACGGGTAGATGAGCGACGGTCTTGGACGAGGGACTTCCCCCCTCTTTATAGTCGGCTTGTTTTAGGGCTGTTGGAAACGCGATTCTAGTTATAATCTTTATTTGGACCAACGGGTAGATGAGCGACGAGCTTGGACGAGCTGCTTCTCTCTCTTTATACTCCGATTCTTTTAGGGCTGTTGGAAGCGCGAGTCTCGTTATACTCTTTATTTGGACCAACGGGTAGATGAGCGACGGTCTTGGACGAGGGACTTCCCCCCTCTTTATAGTCGGCTTGTTTTAGGGCTGTTGGAAACGCGATTCTAGTTATAATCTTTATTTGGACCAACGGGTAGATGAGCGACGAGCTTGGACGAGCTGCTTCTCTCTCTTTATACTCCGATTCTTTTAGGGCTGTTGGAAGCGCGAGTCTCGTTATACTCTTTATTTGGACCAACGGGTAGATGAGCGACGGTCTTGGACGAGGGACTTCCCCCCTCTTTATAGTCGGCTTGTTTTAGGGCTGTTGGAAACGCGATTCTAGTTATAATCTTTATTTGGACCAACGGGTAGATGAGCGACGAGCTTGGACGAGCTGCTTCTCTCTCTTTATACTCCGATTCTTTTAGGGCTGTTGGAAGCGCGAGTCTCGTTATACTCTTTATTTGGACCAACGGGTAGATGAGCGACGGTCTTGGACGAGGGACTTCCCCCCTCTTTATAGTCGGCTTGTTTTAGGGCTGTTGGAAACGCGATTCTAGTTATAATCTTTATTTGGACCAACGGGTAGATGAGCGACGAGCTTGGACGAGCTGCTTCTCTCTCTTTATACTCCGATTCTTTTAGGGCTGTTGGAAGCGCTAGTCTCGTTATACTCTTTATTAGGTAAATGATCCCTTGGTATTTTTCCTTTGACCCTTCCTACCACAAGCAGTTTCTCCAGGATATCAGGCTGTTTTCGGGCGATATGACCAAAATGGAGTACTCGTTTGTAGCAGGTAGTGGATAACCTTGTTATGATGTTCACTTGTTCAGTAGATCCACATTATAAACATATTCTACACATGTTAGACATTCAGAAAAACGTCTCGTGTGCTTTTGACATTTTTGATAAATTGAAATAAAGTTGCCGGCGTAACATTTAAACTCACTTTGCGAAGTGTCAAAAACATGTATGAATTTAAAAGAAACTTGTCGAGGAAATCGTTTGGAGTACGTTGAAGTTTGTGAGAGACTTCTGCTTGCGACTTCGTCTGAATTGGATATCAATGATGTATGTATAAATGGAGCCAATAGTGCTGGAGATTCTTTACTCAATTTACTTGAATGCCTATATTTCTTACTATTAAATAGTGCATCAATCGATAGCTGTCTTTCTCCAGCTAGTTTATTGACATAAGCCTCTTCCAAAGGCTTCCATCCCTATTTAGTGTAGGCATCCACAGTAGTCTTTCCATTTCAATTCGATCGTCTTTCCAGTATTTATGTGTCTCTTTCTCCCTCAACTCTCCGATCATCACCAATGTAACAAACATCGCTACACCACCGTCTCATCGGAAGTCTATAAAGGTCATGTGGTACATTTTGAAAATAGGCCTTTCCAGCTCTCTTTTCATCAGCAGTCTTAGTTATTTCATAACAAGCCAAGGGTCTAAAGGTCAGGTACTTAATATAAAGCCGTTCCCGTTCGCCCGACCTTTAACCTCCACTAAGCTAAGTACGCTTCTATATTACACCTGTTTCCCTTATTTGTCTATACTCTTTGGAAACATACAGAACAATAGCTGAAACAACGATAGATGGCTAAAATTTGTTCACGCCGGCCGTGACCCGGTCATGGAGGCTACCAAGGGTCACCAGGGCCCATAATGGTGAAGGCAGCCTCAATCCAGAGGTGTCGAACAAAATCATTGAAGTTTCGCCCCTACCTTGACTCCAGACGCCGCTCTCCTCGACGGCGTCAACTCCGGCAGGTGCCTATTTACGTGAGATGTGTACTGTAAGTGTGTTATGGAATGTGTAGAGTGTCACTCTTCTACTCTAATCCACCGGAAGGAAGGACTATTGCGGCCAACGCGTGGGCGAGCTAGCCTAGCCGCGTTATGACTCGCCACCTTTCACTCTGGGGCAACGAGAGCCTACACAACGCGAGGATAGGGTTTCTGCTGGCCCCACGAAACAATTAACGCGTTGGATCCCGCACTTCCTTACGAAAATCACTTAAACTCTCGAAACGGGCTTAGTTCGCGCCCGTCACCGATACGCTTCGCGGATGACAGTTTGCAAAGGATTCTAACAGCCACAGATTAGCTATGCTCACAGAGCACCGATGCCTAGCGCCATCTGACGCGAACAAAATTCTTTATTACATGCAAAATTCTGCTATACAGTATTTGAAAAGTTGACTAAAACTAGACTTATAAGTATAATGACAATATAAAAATGTTGTTTAAGTTTTAGTATTAAATGTAAAAAAAAAAACTATAAAAGAATCATAACATCTGGTATAATGACATATTTAGTTTCATGACATACTAATACAAAAAAAAAATTATCGTTATATTTAATCAATCACGCTGATATATATGTCGGAGAATAAGAGAGAAGGAGACATAAAGGGAAATTGGCGGTGTAATTCACACCCGTGCCTCGGAGAGCACGTTAAGCCGTCGGTCTTGCGCCTGATCTCTCTCCGGTCGTTGTCGGATTCCCGTCACATCGGACTATGAGAGTGAAGGAATAGAGTGCACTATGCCTGCCAATCCGCAGTGGAGCAGCGTGGTGGGTTTATGCTCTAATAACCCTTTCTCATATGAGTGAGGAGGCTTGTGCCCAGCAGTGGAACGTTAAAGGGCTACTTACTAACTTACTTTTGACATAAAGCATAGGGGCGCAGAGTTCTCCGCCGACATCGTCATTAATGGCATCCATAATTTCCATACTGTGGGCGTTGATGGGAAATATTGGTGCAATCAAACACTTTATTAATATTCAATCACTTAATGTTCCCGATATTAATTTACACAAACTCATAGCTAGGAATGCGACAGTTTCAAAAGTCGACCGGTGGGCCGTCCCCCGAGAACTACAGACGCGCCGAACTGCCACTTATTGACGATGGCGCCAGCGTTCCACAGACTATTGCACTCATACATATAAGTTTTTGAAGTGTAAATTTCTTTAGCATCGTTGTGAAGTCGATGAAACGAAAAACCGACAGGAACAGGACACATAAATTGATAAGAACACGGCGTAGTGAGAGTTAACATTAAATCATTACTGAAACCTTCAATTATCCACTTGCCTACGTTTGACATTCGGTTCATTATCTTGAAGCCCACTTTTTTGAAGGTTTCACTTCTGCTGCTTGTGAATTGTATTCAATTGTTATTCAAATTCAAATCAGAAACATCTTAATTCAAGTAGGCCTTTACAACTATTGAATCATCAAATATATTGTTTTCCATATACTTAGTCTATAGTTACGAAGGTTCCTTCGCGCCCTGTGCTTTACAATAACTTTCAAATTATTATAAGATTTTGCAATCAGTTTTCTTTTAACAAAGACTGAATTTATTAAGCTACTAACATGTACAGTAATTTCTATTGTTTAATAAATTCATATTTTTATAGTCTCTCACTAATTTGTAAGTTATGTAATAATATTCCCAGGTTTGCCCTAGCAAACTAGATTCCCCATATAATTAGAGTATTTTTAGTTACCCTTCGTATTTAAGGGCGCATCCTCTGGTTGTGGCATTACAATCTTGAGTTTTGTCTGCCATAATATGGGTAGTCGGGCGAGGAGATCAACCTAGGGTATTTTAATAAAATATTCCACGATAGATAGATAGTATGCTTTATTGAACACCACAAGAGAAACAATAATAATACAACGACTTAACTTCAGTAGTTCTAGTGTACAATGGGCGGTCTTATCGCTAGTTAGCGATCTCTTCCAGACAACCCAACGTATAGGGAGACCGTCAGAGAAAAAGGAGTAGGTAGGCGGTGTTAATAAATAAATAGACATACTCATATTACTTAGAATATAAACATACACAAACACTTATAATATACATAAAACAAATACATAAATACATATAAACAATATATACACAATAACACAGTATAAATATATATAGATATATATATATACATATATGTCGGAGAATAATAGGAGAACGGAGCAGCATAAAGCACAGGGGCGTAGGGTTCTCCGCCAACATCGTTATTAATTGGATCCATTGTTTGATTTCTTATTCTGTGGGCGTTCATGGGTATTGTTGGTGCAATCAAACACTTTATTAATTAACTCGGTTTATAATGTTCAATCACTTAATGTTCTCGATATCAATTTACACAAACTCATTAACACTAATAGCTAGGAACGCGACAGTTTCAATAGTCGACCTCTCCGGCCGACCGCCACTCGAAGACTGCCGAGAGACGGGCCGGACTGCCACTTATTGACTCTGCCCCCACGCCGACACAAAGATGGCGCCAGCGTTCCACAGAATATTACACACGGACCAGCGATCCACAGACTCTTGCACTACGACATATATATATATTTATAACACAGTTTTATCCATGTTTACGATACAATTAGTTCCTTCTTTATTAATTTCACTATAATAAATCAACACTTATAATTTTATATCATTAACAAAGTATAACCAGATTTAAAACATTCCACGAGAACACGTGGGCGCGTGCGTACTCTATGAAATCCGAACCAGTAATGGCCGCTCGGTGTTATGACAGCTGTCAACCTCAAAAATGTCAAGTCCGATTCTATTGTAAACCGATTAACAATCTGTGCGCCGTTATATTATTATAAATTGTATAGAATAATGAAAAGAAATAAAGCACCAAAAAGAATGTATACTTTATTACCAATAAAGAGTGCCCAATTGTGCCGTTTACTTGTCACTGTAGTGTACGTTTGCCAGCCGTAGTTGCGGCATATAAGAAGCCCATTTTGGCGCGATATTCGTTGCTGCAAAATAGTCGATTGCTTAATATCCACGCTGGTGACAAGTGGACGGCGGAGCGTTGTGCAAGAAGTGTGAGAGCGTCTCATTGTTCTCGAATCAGCTTATCGTGAGTGGGAGCTGTCGAAGGGGCTTTTCTCGTACCACCAATACAATGATTTTAAGCACAATACTAATAGACAACGTTGATATACACTGAGAACTGTCAAATGTCCCTCCATCTCCTGTGCTACACTTCTTATAACCCCCCTTGTAAAACTCCCCATTCAAAAATAATAAGTCCACCAATCTCAGTCTTAAAATAAATGTGATTAAACTTGACACAATTTATGGAATAGCTTTAAACTGGAAGTAGCACATCGTCGTCGTCATCGCTTCAACCGACGGACGTCCACTGCTGGACATAGGTCTCACGTAATGACGTCCACAAGGCCCGATCTTGCGCCAACTTTTTTTTTGCGCTGGCAAATGCTTTTGCGCACTTACCCTGACCAGAATGGGTCAGAAGTGTGGGACTCCGCGAGGGAGGAAACTTCGCAATACCCATTAAAACCCAGCGGAATCCTCTTCATTCGTAAGTGAGACACCAGAGGTTCAGCTTGCGCATTCTTCTCTGGTGCCCCAGATGAGTCCCACTGAGGATTCATGGAGGTGGGAGCAGGTGCGCGAACATGCGCCGCCTAGTATCCCGCCTCCTTCGGCGGTGAGAGGGAGCATCTACTGCATTCTCTCTATATCGCTCGTGGGCCTCCTTTAGCGAGATTAGTCTCGCAGAAGAGGGCGACTTCCGCCCAACATCTCTCAATTGACAGCATCGCACCTACAATGCTCTCAAGCGAGAGTTCTCCGCCGATCAGCGCCACCAAGCGTTGCCACTGAGATTCCCATTCTGCGCATTCTGCCACAGTGTGATGTGCTGAGTTGAAAGCTGCAGCGACCCTTGCGCTACCGGCTACCCTCTTTATATCATCGGTCCACCGTGTGGACCTTGTGCGCCGTCTGGTGCGGAGTCGTCACTCCAGCACCTTCGGCCCCCAACGTCCATCAGTCCTTCGGGCTATGTGCCCCGCCCATTGCCACTTCAGTTTCACGATTCATAGGACTATGTCGGTAACCCTGGTTCTACTACGGATCTCTTCATTTCTAATTCGATCACGTAGAGAAACTCCGAGCATACCCCTCTCCATCACACGCTGAGTGACTCTGAGCTTCCGCATGACGCCCATAGTCAGCGAACACGTCTCAAAACCGTAGATCATCACTGTAGCACATGTAATTACTGATATAATTACAAAGACCTCAGCCTAATAACCGAATATAGCAATAAAATATTGATTATATTAATGTTTTCACTGTTAACTCAAATACTTAAACTATAGATAAATGATATAGATTGGCTGTGCATGCTGGAGTGTTGGTGCTAACACTTATGTATGGTAGTGAAAGTTGGGTATGGCAGAAGAATCACAAAAGTAAAATAAATGCGGTAGAGATGAGAGCGTTGAGAAGCATGAGTGGATTAAAACTGAGTGACAGAGTGAGAAATAGTGTGATAAGAGAACGTTGTGGTATAAAAGAAGACGTAGTGACTAAAATTGAAAAAGGTATGCTTAGATGGTTTGGGCATGTAGAGAGAATGAATGAAAGGAGACTGACAAAAAGGATTTATGAGTCAAGAGTGAATGCGAAAGTTGGAAGNCCTATCATGCATCATCTGGCATACTTCATCAATCTTTTCATTCATTCCTCCTCTTACATTCAAAGTAGCAAAGCGGCTCTCGGTAGCCCGCTTTTCGCCCCCATTAGGAACGTGACGTGATGGATTGCGAATCTCATCGCCGCCATTTTTGGAATGTAATAATATCACCATTGCGTTCCCACGAGTAGCAAGGGAACATAGGTCCATTCTGGCAGAGCCCCGCATGCCAGAATAAGGCTAGCCTATTTCTGGGTTCGCCCGGTCCCAGGGCCACCGCTTGCGACTAGGCAAATGCCCCTAGCCATATTTTTTTTTTC
>JACTOM010000081.1:715500-731094 GCA_015832385.1 Elymnias hypermnestra
AAAAAGATAGGAACTTTGTAAGGAAGAGAAAGGAAAATATAAGGTAGTAGGATATTACTGACTCGGAAGACTGAGAAGATTCAGTAATAGCTCGGGGAGCCGGGATCGCATACCCGTGTACCATACTATGACTATCGGACAAATAGACAAAGATGTGTACCCCCTGACTATTTAAAATTGCATCGGAAAAAAAACCTATAACAAAATCGAGGCATATTATTTGGTGTTGCAGCTACAAATCTATTACCTCCATCTGAAATTCAATTACAGCACAGGATAGCTAAAGAATCAAAGAATTTATTACGCCAATTAAGGACTGTAACACATCGCTTGCGACGGAGGGGGAACTCCCGGTATTTTGAAGGTCATTCTGCTGCTTCAAATCAAAATATCTTTATTCAAGGTACTCAAGTACGGCTTAAAATCTAAAGTTACGAGGGTTCCTTCGCGCCCTGGTCCGAGAAGAACCCACAACAAACTCAGTCGGGTATTTTATTGTTACCATCATCATTACAATATTATAGAAACTTATACAGTTACCCTTCGTTGTCGTCGTCGTCGCTTCAACCGATAGACGTCCACTGCTGGACATAGGTCTCACGTAATGACGTCCATAAGGCCTGATCTTGAGCCGCCTGGCTCTTTATATCATCAGTACCCTGCGCCGTCCGGTGCGGGGTCGCCACTCCAGCACCTTCGGCCCCCAACGTCCATCGTTCTTTCGTACTATGTACCCCGTGAATTGCCACTTCAGGTTCGCGATTCGTAGGACTATGTCGGTGACTCTTCATTTCTTATTCAATCACGTAGAGAAACTCCCTCTCCATCGCACGCTGAGTGACTCTGAGCTTCCGTATGAGGCCCATAGTCAGCGACCATGTCTCAGAACCGTAGGTCATCACTGGCAACACGCACTGTTCTGCTGCTTATGGTGATTCTATTTAACATAAGCTACGACATTCATTCAAGTTTCAATCAATAACTTTCGTAAAATATTTTATACGCGATTTGCTAGTTTAAAATATACGACATGTTGCGTAATTGAGCCTAAATCCAAAGGCAATTATATATGATTGTACACAACATATTAGCAGACGAGGGACGTGACAGCGGTTTGCGGTATGTTTTGATCCAGGTCCCGAATCCGGGATATGGGCAATAAATAACTTCACATAAATACCCTCATCAAAATAAATACTTGTGCGCTCGTATTTTTAATTGAAATAACCTAATAAAATGCGAATTTTTGGAGTGAAACCTTTTTTTAAATAAAACCTGTACAAGTAGAAGTTGTGAATGAATTTGTATACTTGGAATCAAAATTTACAAAACATTTGGAAGTTATATTGACAGCCAGATGGTGCCTCAAAGGGTCGTCGAGTGGTGAGGAATGAGCTGTGGTCAACGTTATCTACGTATGGGGTGAGCGCTAATCTGATACAAGCATTGAAGTCTCTCTATGAGGGTTCTGGTCAGAATAAACAAAAGAGGTGTTCGACAGGGATGTGTTGCGACACCATGGTTGTTCAACCTATTCATTGATAACTGTTTGATAGATTTAAAAGAAAGTATGTATGGGTTAAGAACGAATTAATTACTCATCGAACGTTTACTCTACGCTGATGATCAAGTAATACTTGCATCATCTGCTAATGAGTTACAGGAGATGGTAAATATTATGAATGAAGCTTTGAAAAGGAAAGATATGAAAGTGAATGTAAATAAAACGAAAGTTATGTTTTTTGATAGAGATGGGGAACAAGTGGAAGAGGTGAAAGATTTTGTTTACTTGGGATCTAAATTTACAAAAGATGGAACATGTGAAATTGATATAAAAAGGAGAGTGAATGCAGGGAATATGGTAAATGGTGCTGTGCACGCCTTTATGAATAGCCAGATGGTGTCTCAAGGGGCTAGACTGGCTGTGCATGCTGGAGTTGGGTATGGCAGAAGAATCACAAAAGTAAAATAAATGCGGCAGAGATGAGAGCGTTGAGAAGCATGAGTGGATTAAAACTGAGTGACAGAGTAAGAAATAGTGTGATAAGAGAACGTTATGGTATAAAAGACGTAGACTAAAATTGAGAAAGGTATGCTTAGTATGGAAGGGGAAGACCAAATCATTTTAAATTCAGGGTCAGGTCGAAAGTACTCTAAATCGTCGAACTTGTACAAGGATACAAGGATTGTGGCAAGTGGAAGGACGTGGTCTCTGCCTACCACAAGGGAATGAGGCTTCTGAATGTATGATATATAAAATAATCCTATTCCACAGCAAAATATAAAAACTGTTACGGCATTTTTCCATTTAGAATTGAATGCAAAAGTGATAAATAAAAATGCAGCGAATAAAATGTGAAGCCTTCAGCTTTTCAGTGCACTTCAAGCGTCATTACAAAACAAGGGGGCAATTAACCTTGACAGACTGAGCAGTCAGTGCTCAGTTATTGGGCATAGTTGAGCACAGCTTGAAGTGCTCTCATCTGGGTTTGAAGCCTGAGTCTCTGTTTTTATTAAGAACGCAATTTTCTGTTAAATTTTAAAAGTATTTCCTTAACAAATTCACTTTGAAAGTGTTCAAAGTCAAAATAATCTTATTAGCTACAAAAAGCTTTGTAAATCGAGATGATTGTTTGTATGTAAAGTGGTTTCTACTGAGAAGAAACTGACAAAAAACTGACTAGTAACTGTTTAAAAAGTAGAATGTCAATGTTCGATTGCCGATAAGGAAATATACGATAATTTGTCTGTTTGGAGTGGTAGGTGGCTTCGGTCGTGGCTAGTTGCCAGCAAAGATATTTAACTAAGAAAAACATTGCCTAAAATCAGGTTAGTGCGCTGCTTCAGTCATAGAAGAAGGCACAATAAATGGCGCATGTTTACGCACCTTCTTCCGACGCCTTAGTCGGATTCATCCGGTAACTCAATCCTTACTCGGATTCATCCGGGATACCAAAGATCTAGTGTCTGATTTACGAATTAAAAGGGTTATACTGGTAACAAATCCGCCACCGCCACTTCAAAAAGTTGATTCTTCTTTTTTACAGACAGGTCAATACATTAATATATTCTCACCCGATGGTAAGTGATGATACAGCTTAAGATAGATGTATGTGTAACTGGTGCGAGGTAGTTTACCTCTTATGGTTTTTCTTGACGGCAAGACTGGTGGGAGGCTTCGGTCGTGGCTTGTTACCAGCAAAGAATTATCTGCTAAGAAAAAAAATACCTCATACCAGGTTAGTGCTTTGTTTTCACCGCATAAGAAGCCGGGAGACTAAACGGCGTATGTTCGCGCACCTGTTCCCGACACCTTAGTCGGATTCATTCGGTGACTCAATCCTTAGTCGGATTCATCCCGGGTACGGGTCTGGTGTCTCACTAACTAATTTATAAGGTTCCGCTGGGTTTAACTGGGTAACAGATATGCCACCGCTTCAGAAAAATTCTTTTTTTTGTTATTGACAGGTAAGAACATAACTGTATTGTCATCCGATGATAAGTGGTGGTACAGTTTAAGATGGAAGGGCGTGTAGCTGGTAAGAGGTAGTTTACCTGTTATGGTAACTAGCCACGGCCGAAGCCTCCTTACAATCTAGGATTAGACATAATGGAAAATGCAATTTATTTTATTTGCCCTTCCGGAAATTGAACCAAGGACCTCTACAAGAGTTGCCAATACTAGTACTGAGTTAACGAGGTCATAAATTACTTCACTATACGATATTGTACCTTATCTTTATATATTTATACATATCTGAAGAACTACTGGTCCGATTTGAAAAATTCTTTCACTGTTAGATAGCTCATTTATCGAGGAAGGCTATATGCCTTACATCATCACCCTAACACCAATAGCAGCTGTGCACTGATGAAGAATGTTGCAAAATCGGGGTTTTTTCCTTTCCAGAGCTTCAGCACTGTGCGCTACGTAAACGGTTACAGTTTCGCAACAATCATGTATAACAGCATTGTTCCCTTTCAAAAGTTCTAAAAAAAAGTCCACAACAACATATATCTATCTTTTAAGGTTGGTTCACAATAACCATTTCTATGTTAACCAAATTGGTTCCTTCTCCGTTTTTCATATGAGCTGGTTGTATTATAAAAATATGTATTTGTTTGCATATAGAAATAAATTATTATATTTTTCGAGAAATGAATTAATTTTTGTCCGTCTGTCTCTGTCGTTGTTTAATTAAAAACTCGAACAAATTTAATCAAACGAAGCTTTGTCTGGTGAAACTTACTTTTAGGTTGGAATGTATGATTATATCATTTTTATCAACACGTCATCATTTGGTTAACATATTGTTATTTCGGTAATAAAATGGATAAAATAAAAGAGAACGTGTCACTCGTAATTCACTGTATTGCACACTGTCAAATGGCGGGTGCAACCGCCGTTCGTTTCTTTACGCTACCTACTTAATCCTAAATAACATCCCTCCACCAATATTAAACAATTCAATCTAAGGGTTGAATAGTTATTAAAATTATTTCCATAAGTTAATCGGTTTTCGAGGCCTACGTGTTCTTGTACTCATAGCATCTCCTGTACTAGCGGGCGGAGGGAGATTAGTCTCAACGCTCCCTTGCGTCTGGCCGCCTGTTTTAGAGGGTTCGTCACATTCGGCTCCCGGTTCGGCACTTGTACTGGCTAGTACACGCGATGTTTGAAGCTGTTTTTCCGCGGAGATGTCCGAATTAATTCCGGGTTGGACATCCAGAACCACCGGTGGCAAGAATCCGTGTGAAACCGTGTCACTATCTTTTAACTTTTCCGTCATCATGACATTCTCTCCCTCCCATTTACATATTTGATTTAAATGTCTTTTCACCTCGATATTACTATCTAGGAGGTTTATTAAATACACTGATCTTCCTATTTTTTTTCTGACAGTACCTTTAGCCCAAGTCGAATGTTGTTTATTATACAATTTTACTAAAACTATTTCACCAATATTAAAGTTAATTATGCGTTTGCCATGGTAGTTTTTAATCTGCGAACACTGTTTATTTTTTACTATTTTTGTTAACGCGAGGTCGTCAGGCGATGATGGTCGTGCCGAAGGATTTAGTAAATCTAGTCTACAACGCAGATTTTTTCCGAATAAAACCTGAGCGGGTGATCGGTTGGTAGTGGAATGCTTAGAGTTACGGTAGTGAAATAAAAATTCTTGCAACTTATTATTCAAGTCTTTTTTATATGTGCCAGAAAGAACTATAGATTTTAATGCTTTTTTCACAATTTTTACAAAACTTTCGGCCTGCCCGTTGCTAGCGGGGTGATAAGTCGGCGAAGTTAAATGAGTGATTCCATTAAAAGCACAAAAGTTTTTAAATTCCAATGATGTAAAAGATGCACCATTGTCACTACAGATTGTATTAAATAATCCAAATCTCGACATTACTTCACATAACTTTTCTATTACTACTCTCGAACTATACCCACTACTCACATCAAAAACTTCTACCCATTTAGAGTAAGCATCGACAACAACAAAATATACTTTATTATTAAACGGACCTAAAAAATCCACATGGACTCTAAACCATGGCTCAGGCGGGTACGGCCACGGCGTGAGCGGGGCGCGATGTGGGGTCGCACGGAGCTGTGTGCATACCTGACAAGTCGCTACGAAATTTTCTAGGCAACTAGCCATCCTAGGCCACCAAAACCGCGTTCGAGCCGAACCTTTCATTTTAGCTATGCCTAGGTGACCTGTATGGAGCTCCTTCAATATAACTCCCTGAATTGCCTCGGGTATCACGAGTTTATGACCTCTCATAATGCAACCATTTTCAACTGACAACTCATTTCTACAGTTAAAATACGCTTTAATGTCATTATTATTTACACTGCTCGGCCAACCGTTTAAAATATAAAACATTATTTGGGATAAGATTTTGTCTATTTTTGTATATTTTTGAACATCGTTCAATATAGCAGGCCTAGAAATTGCACCCCATATGTAATGTAAATAAGAGCTTCTATCTACTGTATGGGAACCGATTGCAACTATATCTTGTTTGCAATTGCTCGCAGACGGTAACAGCTGTTCCGCTGTGTCGTCGCAAGTCGAGCGGCTCAAGTAATCCGCTGAATTATGGGCACTACTGACAAACTCAATCGTATAATTATATGCTGCCAAGAATAATGCGTATCGCTGTAATCGATTAGCTGTAATTTCAGGTATACCACGACCAGGATGAAAAATAGATAATAACGGCTTATGATCAGTTCTTAATATAAATGGTTCTGACCTACCATATAAATACTGATGAAACCTCCGAATACCAAATATAATAGCCGTAGCCTCCTTTTGTATCTGGCTGTATTGTTTTTCGGCTGCATTTAATGACCTTGAAACATAAGATACCGGATGTTCCTTGCCGTCTTGTTCAATCTGTGATAGCACAGCTCCTAGACCGTGGGGTGATGCGTCTACTGTTAATATAACTTTTGCTTCGGGATTAAAATGAGCCAATATGTTATCTGAGGCCAGTTGTTTTTTTATCAATTCAAACGCCACTGAATGCTGAATTTCCCACTTCCAAGTGGTATTTTTTTTTAACAACAAATGCAAAGGACATAAAATACTAGAAGCATTCTTTATAAACCCTCTGTAATAATTAACTAAACCTAAAAACGATTTTAATTCTGTTACATTGGTGGGTACTTTAGCATTTAAAATCGCTTTAACTTTATCTGGTGACTTATGTAGGCCATTTTTGTCAATAATGTAACCTAAATAAGACACTGAGTCTTGAAAAAAATAACACTTATCCTTTTGTAATACAAGGCCAGCGTTCTGTAACCTATTAAAAACTTGACTCAATCTATTTAGGTGCTCTTCCTCCGTTTTTCCTGTTATCAATATATCATCAAGGAATTGCAACACTCCATCTATTCCTGTAAGGATCATTTCTAACGTTCTCTGAAATATAGCAGGCGCGCTAGCCAACCCAAATACTAATCTCGTGTATTTAAATAAACCTTTATGTGTATTAATGCATGTTAAGTTTTGTGATTCTTTATTAAGCTTCAGCTGATTATACGCTGCCGATAAATCTAACTTTGTAAATTTCAAGCCCCCGTGGAGCTTAGAAAATAAGTCCTCAATACGCGGCAGCGGGTATTTTTCGACTATAAGCTGTTTATTAAGCGAAACCGAGTAATCCGCGCACACCCGTATCTCCCCACTATTTTTTAAAACTGGAACTATTGGACTAGCGTAATTAGAAAATTTTACCGGTTCTATTATTCCTAATGAGGTCAACCTATTTAATTCAGTTTCTAGCTTGCTTCTCAGGGCAAAAGGAACCGATCGCGCTTTAAAAAAAAATGGCTTAGCATCAGGTTTTAAATTTAACGACACTTCTATATTTTTACAACATCCTAATGACTCGGAAAACAGTGTAGGATATTTATTTATTAATTTTTCAACGAAGTAGGACTGAACACGGCATGAGTTAATCGGGCATATTTCGAGATTAAACTTATATAAAAAATCACGACCTAACAATGGTGGACCGCCATCTTTTACAACATGCACTGTAATAATATTTTTCTTACCCTGGTAAGTGAACTCTAGGGGTATCACTCCAATTGTATTAATAATACTACCATTATAACTTTGTAAAAACCTATTATTTTTTTGCAAGACATGTTTAATAAAATATTTGTAATATGTTGAATCTGAAATCACCGTGACAGCTGATCCAGTATCAATTTCAAAAGACAAAAAAAAATTATCCACTAACACCGTCTCCCGCATAGGCTCACCATAATAACTACGAAGATTAAAAATGTGCATCTTACCATCATCGCCATTAACCTGTTCATTTAAGTCACATCGCAAAAAATGGTGATCTTGTCGCTTTATTGTCACACACACACGTTTTAAATGTCCATTTTTACCGCACTTCCTACAAGTATACGATTTAAATCTACAAACTTGACCGTCATGGCCAAAATAACCACATACGTCACACTTTTTTGAATTCGATGTCACTTTCGGTGATATTTCTTTATTTCCATGCGATGAGCTAGGTTGTGTCGACATCTTATGCACCTCGACAAAAGGTGACAGCGCTGAGTCTTGGGTTGCTGGGTTAGAAGTAGCTGCTTGCCGAGCACCTTCTCTGGCACAATACACACTCTCAGCTAAATGTAAAGCTTTCTCCATTGTGAGTGTTTCTAAGGACTCACTAAACAAACGCTCCCGTTCTCCACCATTCATCATTCCCAAAACAAACCGATCGCGGAGCATTTCATTCAAGGTATGGGCCGGAAAGCTACAGTCTATAGCTAATCCCCGCACTCTCACGGCCCAATCACTCAAGGTTTCACTGCTACCTTGAACCGCACTATGAAATTTATAACGTTCTGCAAATCCACATTTTTTCCTTTTAAAATGGTTATCGAGTAGGGACACAACTTCCAGGTAAGAGAGGGAACCGACGTCATTAGGAAGTGCTAAATCCCTAGTGAGTTTGTATGTAGTTTCTGCCAAACTACTTAATAAAATCGCTCGCCGCTTAGCTCCCGATTTGTCAACACTGTCGTCGATTTCATTTGCAAGAAACCATTGTTCCAATCGGCCTTTATATAAGTCCCATTCTTGTGTCTCGTGATTAAATATATTTAATAAACCAACCGAAACTTTAGCCATAACTACACACGTGAGTTTACTCGTCGCCAATTGTTATTTCGGTAATAAAATGGATAAAATAAAAGAGAACGTGTCACTCGTAATTCACTGTATTTCACACTGTCAAATGGCGGGTGCAACCGCCGTTCGTTTCTTTACGCTACCTACTTAATCCTAAATAACACATATAAAAGGTTATAGCAAGCCAATCTTACTAGATAGATATATACTGCCTTAGACTTTATTTAAGAACTGTTAAAGGAGAACATTTCTGTCATATATAATGTTTACGAAACTTTAACCGTTTACGCAGCGCACGCAGCGGAAGCTCTCAAAAGGAAAGTATCCCGATTTTGAAACATTCTTCATCGGTACACTGCTCCCATTGGGTTTAGCATGATGATATATAACCTGTAGCTTACTAGATAAATAAGCTATCTAACACTAAAAGAATTTTTAAAATCGGATCAGTAGTTCCTGAGATTAGCGCTTTCAAACCAACAAACTCTTCAGCCATATAGTATAAAAGTAAAGGTTGTACGAAAAAACGATGTTTACGAACAAATATATTTCAAGAGCGAAGTCACAATGTTATATTAGTTAACTAAAACAACAGTTCATTGTTCAAATACGGTTTAAACCTAGTTCTAAACTAAGTAATCACCCACAAGTTACGTCTGTAGTAGACGAAGCCTTTGTGCGGCGAAATCTGTTGAATTTACATATAGTTTACTGCATTGCATGCATTATATCGATGTAACTTTTGCAAAGTTTACAATCCTCGTTTAACGATCCCTCGTTACAGTAACAACTAGAATACATTACATCCTTGCTTATTGTTGGGGGAGGGATTCAGGTTCAGACGAATCCCTCCGGGTTCAGTGGACTGTATGTGGTTAAGGTGCTTTTATCTTGCAGCTTCGTTTTTCAGGTGTTGCAGTTTCGGATCTTCAGTTCTTCGTTGCTTGAGGGTTCGGGGTCTTTAATATTTGATGCTAGGTCTTCAAGGTTCGGAGGTTCAGTCGTCGTGGTTCAGTTCGGCAGAGTTCTGGTTCGATGGTCACAAGTCGCGCTTAGTACTGAGATCTACTCCGTTCGGGAGTCTAAGGCGAAATGTCTCCGATCAATTTTTTGTTCGGACTGTGTTTAGCTGTTAGCCCTACTGGCTTTTACAGCGTAACCGGAAGGAGGAAGGGCTCTTATGGAGGCCACCACATTTCGTGTGCGAGCCCTGAAAAGGGAAACGCCGCCTGTAACGGACAGAAGAAGTCCACGTCCGGGTGACGTCAGAAATCGGGGACCTCGACTCCGCCGGCGGAGTCGCTGTGTAACTTTTGTGTGAGTGTCTGTCCCTACCTGGTATGGTAGATTGTTGATAGTTATCGTATCGTCGGGGTCGTTAAGGACATATTTAGGCCGTCTCTTCCTAGGCGGAACGTTGAGACGGATCCTATAAGAGGACGCGTTAACCACTAGTGGGTTCCTATGATTGATGGCTCTCTCGAAATAATTTTCGGAGAGCTCTTTAAAATAACTCTTTATCGTGGGGAGTTCTAAGTCCCTATGTAGGTCGACATTTCGGACGTACCAGGGGCATCCCGTGGCCATCCTCATGAATCTATTTCTCCGATCGAACCATGAGAGTGTCCTTTTATACAAATCTCCCACCCGGTACGCACACACGCTTGTACCGAGCGAGAGATAGGGCGAGCGCAGGTGCTGAGGTATGTGTGGAGGGGGTAACGCCGGCGATTGGCCAATCAGAATTAGTCGATGCGCTAGGCTCGCAGCTGCCGCCCGCAAACACTTATATTAGAAATGCAAAAGTATGGTACACAGATGACTGTTGATTCGATACAAATAAATAAGACATTCAAGGTATGTAAAAGTTTTAACCTCAAGCGCGGTAAAATGAATTTGCATTACTCGCTACGCTGTGTACGTTTGTGCGCGTTTATACAGTGTCTGTTGGGTCTTTACTATACTTAAAGACACTTAAAAAAACGCCAAAATATATATATGTCGGAGTCAAGTAGTTTCTGGAACGCCGACGCGGCGTTTCTCGACAGTTCTCGGGTGGCAGTCTGCCAGAGCGATCGACTATTGCAACTGTCGCGTTCCTAGCTATTATTACTAATGAATTGTTAATAATGTAAATTGATATCGGTAACTTTAAGTGATTGAACATAATAATCTGAGTTAATTAATAAAGTGTTTGATTGCACCAACATTACCCAACAAACGCCCACAGTATGGAAATTGAATTATGGATGCCATTAATGACGATGTCGACGCTTTATGCTCCTCCTTCTCTTTTATTCTCCTACATATATATGTCAAGTCAAGTAGTTTTCGGAACGCCGACGCCATCTATCGGCGCTGGACAGAGTCAATGAGCCACAGCGGCGGCGTTTCTCGACAGTTCTCAGGTGGCAGTCTGCCTAACTGTTACATTGTTTGTGTAAATTGATATCAGGAACATTTAGTAATTGGATGAAGTGAAGTGATAATCTGAGTTAATAAAGTTTTTGAATGCATCAACATTACCCACAGTTTGGAGATTGAGTTATGGACCCCACTAATGACGATGTCGGTGGAAACCTATTCGTCATCTCTATTTTTCTCAGACATATATTTACCTTTTATAGACACTTTCTCACGTTTTTACTAATAACTTTTTTAATTTTAATATTAGGGCAAAAGTCAAATGGACATATTTGTAGGCAAAGTGATTTGCTACAAATTATCTTTTAACAAATTTTTTTCAGGACGCATAGTTTCCGAGATATCGTGAAAAATGTGTTTGCACCTCTTTTTACAAGATGGCGGTCCGGGCAAAAGGGCGACTACCCCACAAACTTGGGGTTAAGCTTTTATTAACCCCCACATCCCGAAAATAAAGTTGCATCCTCTAAAAAAATGCAAATCACATACATCATTTTAATGGACTAATATTCCTACACACATATAATTATTATTTGACATACGCAACTTCGTTGACGTCATAAGGGAGCGAGAACAAATGCGGTTAGCATAAAAAAGGTTATCGTGAGCCAACCTTAAAAGATAGGCATATGCTGTCCTGGACTTTTTTTTAGAACATTTAATGGGCAACAATTCTGTCATATATGATTTTTGCGAAACTTAAACCGTTTTCGCAGCGCAGGCAGCGGAAGATGTCAAAAGGAATAAAATCTGAATTTCAAACATTCTTCATTGGTGTACCGTTGCTATAATTGTTAGCGTGATGAGCTATATACTCCTCGATAAATGGTCTATCTAACACTAAAAGATTTTTTAAATCGGACTATTAGTTTCTGAGATTAACGCTTTCAAGCAAAGAAAGCACTTCAGCTTTATAATGTCAGTAGAAATATCGATTTTTGTTGTTAAAATCTACTCTTATTCCGATATAAGACTATAAACAATGTATTTTTTAATGATGAATTTTTAATATATGGCCTCCGTTCTTTGCCCGCGCTTTTTAACAGAAATAACCGTCGCCTGCCCCAATCTCACACGGACGTTTTGCGCCGAGTGCCCCGGCAGTCCAATGATGCTAGATTAGGTCTTGGGGCTTAAATTTTCATAAAAGACTACAAAATGTTATGATTTGATTATTAAATAAGGATTCTGATGAAGCGTCATGTTGCGCTAAACTTTGAGACGGTGAAACGAGTCCGTCTTGTTTTTATTGGCTCATAACTTAAATATTAAAACTTACCTTATGGGTTTTCATTATGATTCACATCACGTATATAATCAAAAACACTCACATTTTATAAAATACCACAAAAAAACTTAACGACCTACGACCCGATACACGCACCATTAGTAACGGTCACTTTGTAACTGATTTCGTTTTTTATTGTCTGGTGTTATCTCTACGCATATTTTGTTACAACAGTTACCGAGAAACGAAATAGATAATACCCATTATGACGTAAAGAAGAAAGAAATGCTTACATTTCTGATTGATCGAGTTGAGACAACTAATTTGATTGAGTTTAATAAAGTTTTAAGTAGAAATTGACTTGACTTTTTGTTATTATTTGTAGTTCTATTCATTATAATAAATGGACGATTAAATAAGAGATAAATTTGATTTCTTTCACCTTTTGTTACAGATCGAGAATGTCCTCAGCTGGAGCAACCAGAAATAGGAACCGTCACTCTCACCGGGAGATTATTTGGCGACAAGTAAGTTTATAAAAGGATTAACAGCTGCCCTGTCTAATGAATCATATATAATACATGTATCAATATTTGTATCAACTGCTCTAAATTTCATGCTATTAGATATAATTAAATGTTAGAACTACAAATAAAACTGAACTAAGTGTACTTTGACAAATATACAAACTGAATATTCTATAAATATATAATAAGGCACGACAGTTGAAAGTTCCTTCTTAAATTTGGATTCATTTTGTTGGGAAGCAACAAGATATAAAAGAAGATGTGTCTAAAATTGAAAAATGGATGCTTAGATGGTTTGGGCACGTAGAGAAAGGAGACTGACAAGAAGGATTTATGACTCAAGAGTGAATGCGAAAGTTGGAAGGGGAAGACCAAGGCGAACGTTCCTGGACCAAATCCAGGACATTTTAAATAACGGCCAGGTCAAGAGTACTCTAAACCGACGAACTTGTATGAAAGGTTTAATGAGAATGAAAGAAGCGAAGGAGATATGCAAGGATCGTGGCAAGTGGAAGGACGTTGTCTCTGCCCGAAGGGAATGAGGCGTGATGCTTTATATGTATGTCGGAGAATAAGAGACAAACGGAGAAGTATGTATAACAAAATTTCAATCTGGAATCAAAGTTCTGCTAGAAATCGTCAAAATACTTCATCATGTTATACTTCAACTTAATCGTCTTTCTTTAACAAAATGGCAGAGTACATTGTATCATATCTTCTACAATATCTCTCTAGGGACGGTTCCTCTTGTCTGAAGATCGTGGTTAGCATCAGGGTTGTATCTCGAGCGGATGACTTGCTTTAAAACTCTTTCGGTCTAGCGCACAGTGGGGCCAAATCCCGAAAAGCTGGCCAAAATTCGAAAACGTTATAAATTTGGCTGAAAGACAGTACTCGGGAATTTTCGAGGTCAAAATTTGAAATAAAAACAAGATGGCGGATTTAACATAAATCCTTTTTATAGAGAAATTATAACAGATTCACATTTTTTTTTATTGCTGACAGATTAGCGTTTGACTGTGATCTCACCTGATTGTAAGTGATGATACAGTCTAAGATGGAAGTGCGCTAATCCGTTAAGGGGCGATATAAGCCTCCCACCAGTCCAGACTCAGACAAATTAGAAAATACAATTTCCTAAATTCGTCCTACCGGGGATCGAACCCGGAACCTCCGTTACCAAAGCGAATACTCGCACCACTGCGCCAGCGAGGCCGTCAGATATGTTGTACAATATGGTTGAAACCTACAATCGTTTGATTTTGAAACTCATCCATCGTCATCCGGAGAATATGTATATGGATATAATAACGGTCAGGGGGTACACATCTTTGTCTATTTGTCCGATAGTCATAGTATGGTACACGGGTATGCGATCCCGGCTCCCCGAGCTATTACTGAATCTTCTCAGTCTTCCGAGTCAGTAATATCCTACTACCTTATATTTTCCTTTCTCTTCCTTACAAAGTTCCTATCTTTTTGACCCGTTCCCCCCTTTTATTCCATTTTCCTACCCACTTCCTGCCAGTCCAAGGTGTACCGTGCCGAGGGACTCATGGCTAGGGGCATTTGCCTAGTCGCAAGCGGTGGCCCTGGGACCGGGCGAACCCAGAAATAGGCTAGCCTTATTCTGGCATGCGGGGCTCTGCCAGAATGGACCTATGTTCCCTTGCTACTCGTGGGAACGCAATGGTGATATTATTACATTCCAAAAATGGCGGCGATGAGATTCGCAATCCATCACGTCACGTTCCTAATGGGGGCGAAAAGCGGGCTACCGAGAGCCGCTTTGCTACTTTGAATGTAAGAGGAGGAATGAATGAAAAGATTGATGAAGTATGCCAGATGATGCATGATAGGTGCATAGATGTACTCTGCGTGAATGAGACAAAGAGGAAAGGATGTGATACCACGAAACATAGCCCTTACACAGCTTACTGGTCTGGTGTAAGCAGTGATAAGAGAGGCTGTCAGGGAGTTGGTATCATACTTTCCGAAAGAATGGATGATTGTGTGAAAGAAGTGAAATACGTGAGTCCTAGACTCATCTGGATCAGGCTAAAAGTTGGACTTACTCGGATCTTTGTCTTGGGTGCTTATGCTCCGACGGATCTGGGCACCAGAAAGTCCAATAAAGCCCAAAAAGAAATAGATGAGTATTGGGAAAGTGTGAGTGATACGTTGAATGAATGTGAACCGAATGAGCGAATAATTATGTTAGGAGATTTTAATGGATGGGTAGGTGTGAAACGTGATGGATATGAAAGGACTCTTGGTATGTTTGGTGACAAACGGGTGAATGAAAATGGACGAAGTTTGCTTGGAATATGTGTGGAACATAGTCTTTTTGTGGCAAACACTATGTTTGAGCACAAGGGGATTCATGTGTATACAAGGGAAGAAGGGAATGCTAGAAGTATGATTGATTTTGTAATTGTGGACGAAAAACTGAAGAAGAAAGTTCTAGATGCTCGAGTATACCGCGGGGTCGACATCGATACTGACCACTACCTGGTCGTTGCCCGAATCGGTGGTCTTTTTAATCGGTGGCGCCATAGAAAGAAGGAAACCTCGAGCATTCTTGAACGAATAAAAGTGGAGAGATTGCAAGAAGAGGATGTTAGAGAAGAATATCTGAAAAATTTGAGTGGGCGATTCAAGAGTGAAGACGAAGGAAATGAGATTGAAAGTTTATGGAATAAATTTAAAGATGGAGTGGTTGGTGCTGCTATTGATG
>JACTOM010000081.1:732843-793867 GCA_015832385.1 Elymnias hypermnestra
TCAAATATCTGGATAGCCTATAGAAGATTCTGTCGAGTATCGTTCATTTGCTCCTAAGAATTGAAGAGTTCCGTCACTTTGTCATTGATTCCATGATCAGAACCTAACCAAACTATCACGAAACAACCCTTGAAGTATATCCTTTCTAATAAAAAATGAATCATCGAAATCGGTTGGCGTGATTTTGAGCTATTCGTCCATTTGTCGCGCACATCCTAAATGCAAATTTATCACTTATCCGGTTTTCTCATGGATGCCATCATCAGAACTGGATTTAAAACAAAATGGGACCCTATGACAAGCACCACCTTTCATTTAAAAAAATCATCACGATCGGTCCACCCAGTCGGGAGATATGAGGTAACAAACATTGAAGACGAATTGATAATCTCTTCATTTTTTTGAAGTCGGTTCATAATAATAAATAATACATAACGAAATACATTGAAAAAAATACAAGAAAAAACTGCATTTTACGGTCTGACTGCAACAAAAGCGTACTTGGATGTCCCATGTCAACTACCGGTTGACATGCTAGGATAGGTCTGTTTCAACCCGAGCAATCAGGAATATAGGTATCTCTTTTCACGTCATAATGTGTATTATCTATTTTGCTTTACAACACCAGACAATAGAAAAATAAATCAGTTACAAAGTGACCGTTACTAACTGTTCCGCCGTCACGTCGTAGGTCGTTAAGTTTTTTTGTTGTTTTTTATAAACTGTGAGTGTTTATTAGTGAATATTTCTATTTTTGATTATATAAGTGACGTGAGTAACAATTAAAACCCTTGAGGTAAGTTTTAATGTTTAAGATATGAGCCTATAAATACAATACGGACTATTCTATAGTTTAACTATTAGCAAACATAAAAACCATAAAATTTGGTAGTCTTTCATGAACATTTAAGCCCCAAGAGCCATTTTAGCGTCATTCGCCCCGCAGGGCAACCGACGCTAAACGTGGGTGCGGGGCGGGATAAGCGACGGTTATTTCCGTTAAAAAACGCAGGCAAATTAAGAAGGGCAGTTAACAAGGCAGTCGGACAATCTAAAGGATAAGGAATTGTTGAATTTAGAGACACTTTACAAGTTCCCTGTTCAATAAGTCTTATATGATGCAAGAATTTTGTTTTACATATCCATGATTCACGTATGTGAACTCAAAGGCTTTTGATATTCTAAAACTCGTTTCTATTACTCGTATATAGAACTCAAATATGATATATAACAAAATAATGGATCTATCAATGATTATTTCATTAGAGTTAAATATATTATTTAAAAGGAACTCTTCAAACAACTTGAAGAGTTGAAAACTGAGTTAACTAATCTACGTGTAGCGAAAGTTACCGGTGGCGTTGCATCAAAATTGTCAAAAATACGCGTTGTGAGGAAAGCCAATGCACGTGTTTATATTGTGTACCACCAAAAACATGAAGGTGAATTTAAGGAATCACTACAAGAACAAAAAATATAAGCCACTTCACCTAAAACCTAAGAAAACCCGTGCTATGAGAAAGCTACTAACTAAACATGAAGCTAAAATTAAAACACAAAAAGATATATGAAAGAAATCTCTATTTCCTCCACGTGTTTATGCAGTTAAAGCTTGAATAAATTTTTAATAAATAAAAGTATTGTAAGAGAAATAAGTATAGGTCCAAATGAAACGTAGTAAAGCTTTGATAAGGATATGGACCTTGTTAAAGAAGTTTCTTCTCGGAATCAAATCCCTAATAGGGTAAACGAAGAACCTGATGACAAAAATATAACTCGCAATTTAAACGATAATGTATAATCAGACACTGTAATAATTATTAGTACTGACAAGTTTGCAGCAAATTTTAAATCTGATTGTTTAATTTGCGTATAAAGGGAAGACTGGGACACTGATGACACTGCAATCAATATAATCCCCGAGGGTTGTTGATGACGAGATTAAATTATCTGTGACACGAGAGAAAGCATTTCAGCTTTACTTCGTTAAAGCTTTTGAGAATTTAAATGGTGTGATATTTTCTCAAAAGTAAATAAAGGTGTTGAAATTTTCTATATAATATATTTAACTTTCTACATTCGAGATATATATCACATTACAGATCACTATTAGGACATAGCTAAGGAGACAAGGGTTGAGTTGATGTTCAATGTACACTTGATATAACGTTATAAAAAGTATGACATCGAGGATACATAAAAAATACAATTACTTTACCGAACTAAAAAAATTATTTAATTTATTGTTTTGCCACCCCTCTATTGACAGTCTTTTATATAGTAATCGAGCACATCATTAATACACAAAAGTTCTCCCCCCCCCCCCTCCCGCCACAGATAACCCCCTCCAGCAACATACGTCAGGTCATTGCCATTTGATTACAAAAAGTTATATATTCTGCCACAAATCACACCCTTACTGTAAGCCGTTGAGGAGTTCCATTGATCCTCATAGTTGACTACGACAATCACTTAACCATACCGAGGTTATGGTAGGTGACTCAAATATCCGGATAGCCTGTAAAAATTCTGCCGAGTATCGTTAACTTGCTCCTAAGAATTGAAAAGTTCCGTTACTTTGTCATGAATCCCATTATCACCAAGATCCTGTCCAATAAAAATCGAAATCGGTTGGCGTGATCTTGAGTTATTCGTCCATTTGTTGTCCATGGATGCCATCATCAGACGTGAATTAAAAAAAAATGGGACCCTACGACAATCACCACCTTTCACGGAAAAGAATCATCATACATTATTATAAATAAATAAACCTTGTAATAATCTTGCTATATCATTCTATTAACATGCGATTTCTGGGCAATGTCTTCTTTATCTTCTTCTGACAACCATTGCTGAATATACCCCCAAGTGCTTCTAGCGTTTGATTTCCATGGATGTCTGTTCATTTAAAAGCGGGGTGATGCATTTTAAACAGCAGTTAAGCACATGAATTATAAGAAATTGTACATACATACATACATAGCATCACGCCTCATTCCCATAGGGGTAGGCAGAGACAACATCCTTCCACTTGCCACGATCCTTGCATATCTCCTTCGCTTCTTTCAATCTCATTAAACCTTTCATACAAGTTCGTCGGTTTAGAGTACTCTTGACCTGGCCGTTATTTAAAATGTCCTGGATTTGGTCCAGGAACGTTCGCCTTGGTCTTCCCCTTCCAACTTTCGCATTCACTCTTGACTCATAAATCCTTTTTGTCAGTCTCCTTTCATTCATTCTCTCTACATGCCCAAACCATCTAAGCATACCTTTCTCAATTTTAGTCACTACGTCTTCTTTTATACCACAACGTTCTCTTATCACACTATTTCTTACTCTGTCACTCAGTTTTAATCCACTCATGCTTCTCAACGCTCTCATCTCTACCGCATTTATTTTACTTTTGTGATTCTTCTGCCATACCCAACTTTCACTACCATACATAAGTGTTGGCACCAACACTCCAGCATGCACTGCCAGTCTAGCCCTTTGAGACACCATCTGGCTATTCATAAAAGCATGCAGAGCACCATTTACCATATTCCCTGCATTCACTCTCCTTTCGATATCACTTTCACATGTTCCATCTTTTGTAAATTTAGATCCCAAGTATACAAATTCTTTCACCTCTTCCACTTGTTCCCCATCTATCAAAATATTGCCATTCATCATAGATTCATCTCGTTCAAAAAGCATAACTTTCGTTTTGTTTACATTCACTTTCATTCCTTTCCCTTTCAAAGCTTCATTCATAATATTTAGCATCTCCTGTAGCTCATTAGCGGATGACGCAAGTATTACTTGATCATCAGCGTAGAGTAAACATTTGATGAGTAATTCATTCATTCTTAACCCATACATACTTTCATTTAAATCTGTCAAACATTTATCCATGAATAAGTTGAACAGCCATGGTGACGCACCGTTTATTCTGACACAAGCAGAAGAACCCTCATAGAGAGACTTCAATCCTTGAATCAGATTACCGCTCACCCCGTACGTAGATAACGTTGCCCACAGCTCATTGCAGATAATTCATAAGAAATTGTCTTGTTTCTTATTTGAGATAGATGTCAAATAAAGAAACTAATTTGAAGATAAAGCACAAATTTTAATCAATACTTTACTAGATATACCGGAGCGAATAAGATAGAATGCTTAAACCAAAAATGAAGACATGTAACTATTTACCACGAATGCTTTGGATGAAACCAAAAATGTAGACATGTCCGATTGTAACCATTTACCATAGGTATTGAAATGCACCCAATAAAAATGTAATTTGTTTCAGTATACTGCCTTCAACCACCGACCATCGAACACGCTCGTCACTCCGCATTACCTGAACAAGCAACCTTCGACTTGGATGCAACAGTACAGTATAACTGCCATACTGGATATGCAACCAACGGTTTCCCTCGAGCTAAATGTTTGGCTATTGAAGGGCAGGCGTCTTGGTACGGACCGGATATTACCTGCGAACGTAAGTTTTAAATTACAATTTTCAACAACAACCATCAAATTCCAAGAGGAATCGGAACCATCACTACCATCGGAATAAACTATATTTTCGACTTACTAGCAAAAATGTATCTTATATATACATACATTCCCATTGAGGTAGGCAGAGACCACGTCCTTCCACTTGCCATAATCCTTGCATATCTCCTTCGCTTCTTTCATTTTCATTAAACCTTTCATACAAGTTCGTCGGTTTAGAGTACTCTTGACCTGGCCCTTATTTAAAATGTCCTGGATTTGGTCCAGGAACGTTCGCCTTGGTCTTCTCCTTCCAACTTTCGCATTCACTCTTGACTCATAAATCCTTTTTGTCAGTCTCCTTTCGTTCATTCTCTCTACATGCCCAAACCATCCGTTTGGAGTACTCTTGACCTGGCCCTTATTTCAAAATGTCCAGGAACGCTTGCCTTGATCTTCCCCTCCAACGTTCCCATTCACTCTTGACTCATAAATCCTTTTTGTCAGTCTCCTTTCTCGACATGCCCAAACCACCTAAGCAAACCTTTCTCAATTATAGCCACTAAATCTTCTTTTATACCACAACATTCATCTTAACACTCTGGAAATTACTCACTCATAAGCCCTCATATTGACTAGCTTAAATAATCCAATGAACTCACAAAAACTGGATGTAACATAAGTATGGTTTAAGGTTAAAAAAAGGTTAGGAACACGTCGAAAATTCTCCTGATGCTGCAAACTTCGTATTAACCTAGAATCTGCTCCTGGAACGGCTACTTTTATATAACAAAACATAAATAAATATTAGGTCATTTGGGTCCTCTTAACAAAACATTATAAAATTTGTCTGGAGAATTATGTCACCAAATTGTGAATTGGAGGGTAGCCTCCAAAAATACCATCCATCCAACTACACCCAACCAAATCGATTTGTTTGCCAACTGGACATTTAATTGAGATACCTCTATGCATCTTCTACTTCTAAGTGATACTGGCGAAGTAAATTGTGCCAGACTAGCACTGGTAAAACCGATAACTTTAAACAATAACAACAGATACCTCTATAAAGAATTTTCTCCAAGATAAACTTGAGCGTCTCGTCGAACGATATACAATCACGAAGACTTAATCACTGATAAAATCGTCGATGGTTTCTTTACTATACTAATCTGTTTTATACTGTAGTAAATTTATGTGTCTTGAAAAACATATGATTGAAACAGCACGTTCCTGTGGTGAGCCAGGCGATGTGCCCCATGGTTGGGTCACTGCCGACTGTCATACTTTCGGATGCCGCGCAGTCGTGCAATGCGGACAAGGCTTCGAGCTGGTCGGCAAAGCTGAACGTTACTGTCAAGCCGACGGCTTCTGGGCACCAAAGGAACTGCCGACCTGTGTCCGTAAGTACAATGCGTAAAATGAATATGTTAAACGGATTCTTTGATGAGTCTATGACTATGTTATCATCATTAACATTGCTGGAAGCATTTTTTGAATGTAACAACCTTATGGAATCACCAATTAAATTTCCCTCAGTATTGAAGATGACTAGCAAAAGTTCATAATCATTACATAAAGATTTATTTCAATCCATAACCGTTGCATAACGTATTCTATCAATTAATCACATTAAATTCCATAATTTACTCCAAAATTCGATAGTTATTCATATCTCGAAGGTTTCAGACAGGAAAATCTCTTCGTAAGACAGTTTGCTTTGTTAAAATTAATCGTAAACTATCTTATTCTTTATAACCTTATTATAACGAATGAGTTTCTTTAACGGATTCGTTTAATTTTGTTATATTAGGATTACGCTGTAGTAATGAGATTGTATTATAAATGTAAGCTCATCATTGAATCCAAATTTTAAACCTTATTGCGTTTGGCATTGCTTCGTGACAATGTAGTTGCCGATTTCAGTGTCGTTCATTTGGAATGTGTGCATGGTTTTGGAATTTTCGTGGATTATCTAAATGTTCTCGGTGACTAGTTGGCATGGCGCTTGGTATTTCAATATTATCATGGCTATCACCAGCAATATCATTGTCATGACGCAATTGGATTGGATCTCCCACTTGAATAACATTTTCTATTAATATATTTCGATCTACTTTATTATCACGATCTTTGATGAAGATGTCAAGTTAATAATTTGATTTTAACTGTAAATTAAATCGATCCTTAAATAATTGGTTTAAAATATCTGTTATAGTTTGTTTGATGTTTATGTTATTCTAAAATTTACTTTAAATCAATGTTTTAAGGTTCGATTTCATTTACAGTCATATCAATCATGTTATTAACTTTAACATCTTTAGCAATGGCTTTTACGATGTCAAGAATAATTTAAGCTGAAGTTAATTTTGCTTATTCTCGATTAACAATATAAACTTTATCAATAATTTTATTAATATCCTTTTTTAAATAATTTTCAATATTTTTGTCTCTAAGAATTTCTTTCGTTTTCGCAAACTTTTTTTGTAACGCAAGTGGGACGTCCTCAAAAAATGAGTTGTGATTAATAGAAAATTAAAAATAATTTTTTTTCTCCTTTCCTGCTGCTGTAAAGAAGGAGAGAAGGGGACAGTTTGAATTAATTTTGTAGTATTGTATAGAATTGTTGTTCTATTAAATTAGTGCAATATTTCTGAGATTTAAAAAAAAATCATGGCCATGGTAACCAAAATTATGACAAATACCTTTACTGCCTATAGTCCAAAGTTATTGCTACATGTACGTAGATGAGTTAATGATAGTAGAAAAGGCTTAACTGTTGAATTTATTGTGAATTTCTTATCTCTTTTATCCATTAATTCTTCGAGTAAATACTATATATTTACTGTGCTGTAGCGAAATAAAGGTAAACAATATACTATTGTTTTATTTCAAATTTTGCATGTTGCTTCCCTATTTTTTTTATGCATGACAAATATTGTCAATATAACTGTTCTGGTTACAATTTCAAATTACGACGGCTATCATAACAAAGGTAAATTAGACTTAAAAGTATAGTACTGTATATTAATTTCCTTTTTTTTGTAACGTCTAACAAGCAATCGATTTTAATCGGTTAGTTTTTAAACGTAAGTAAACAATAGTTATAATAGAGGTTAAAGATGACAACAACTTTATAATAAAATTACCTGAAGCAGAGGATGCCAAAATATAGAATACACATAGTCTTATTCTCAGTCTCATTATAATAGAAGACCACAATATTTTCTAAGATGTAACGTTAGAAATTAAAGCAGAAAATGGACAGTCAGTTTCTAAAAGAAAAAGAAAAAGAACTAGTGTCTGAAGGAGTCAAAATAACTCGTTTTTATAAATGTTAACAATTCAATTTACAATCCATTGATATTAAAGATGCTTTTATTTGATAATAAAACAAAATATGTAACTAATTATGATTGGTCAAGTTCATTAAGAACTAGTTTCTCAAGAGTCAACTTAAAGCGACTCGTGTCGCCATCTAGTGGTGACGCAGGTGCAGTGTCCACCGCCGGAAGCTCCGAGGCATGGAAAGGCGGTCTATACTTCTTGTGCATACAATTCTGTGGTTTCCTACGAATGCAAGTATGGGTACCGCCTGGTGGGAGATGCTACAAGGAGGTGTGGAGCTGATAAGAAATGGTCCGGAACACAGCCTATGTGCAAAGGTAACTTACATTATTCTACGGAAATTAGCAATAAAGTAAAAAGATAAATATTACCAAGCATGCCAACACTTGTTTGTACGTGCGAGCAAAGAAATGGATAACTATGACTCATCTTTTAAAAATTTAGTTTTAAAATCTTATGCAGTGGCTTTGAATGAAATTGCATTACGGTTCTCGATTATTTCATTATAACAACATTGTGTTTACTGTTTCGGAATCGCTATTTGAAGACCTCCGGACCTCTAGTTTTTTATTAGGATTTTGAAGCTCATCTCTATGTGCTACACAAAGTCAAATGCTTAGCTTAATTCTCTCTATCATTTTCTCACAGTCTATAAGTTTATCGATTTTATTTATTGAAATTTTCTATTGTATTGATTTTTCCTTCTGTTTCTTTAACCTAACTGACTTTAAATCTCATAACTCTTTATTTATTTTATTATTAGCGGTTAGTGAATGACATCGAGGTTTTGCCTTTAACATATTTCCATAAGGTGTAAGGTAATAAATTCAATAATTTTTACACTGTGTGACTTGTTATTTCAGAAATCAACTGTGGCCATCCAGGCCAGTTGTGGAATGGCTGGCTGGAGAACATATCATCAGGTACAGGACTGGGAGCATCAATAATATTCCGTTGTCAGGACGGCATGCGGATGGAAGGTAACGGATCCGCGATATGCCAAAGCGATGGTACTTGGAGTCATCCGCTGCCGCAGTGTCTGGGTATGTTCACTTGGTGGCAGTTTATATTATTTTTGTTTTAATTACTGGAGAACTTGCATATGCTTATGAGAAAAAGGTATATACATGTATTTTTAATCTTTTCTCTCGTCCAATTTTCCTATTAGTTTCAACGATTGACTAAAATTTAGGGTCTTTCTTATATTCAATAGCTCGATAAAAAACTACGAGTACAAATTAATTGCGAGTACAACGTTAAATGTTTTCATATTTTCCAATTATTCTGTTGATAAAATTAATAAAAGCCATAAAATTGGATAAACAAAATTCGCAGCACAATATTATCTCGATATCCTCTACTATTAAATTATTAAACGCGGGGGAAATGAAATTTTGGAAACTATTTGAATAACTTTCATATATTTAATATAAAAAGAATAGGACACGCCAATTCTATTTTGGGACATCTGAACTTGTACTTTTTCATTAGGATTTCGAAGCTCATCACTATGTGCTTCACGCAGTCAAATCTACCTCTGCAATTATTAGAATTTTTCTCGCCGTAAAAACCATCCTTGGACTTCAATGAACATTTAAAAAAAGAATTGTCAAATTGACCCAGGCGTTGTTGAGTTATGCGCTGACCAACACATTTTGCGATTCATTTTTATATTAAACAAATACTAAACAAAACACAATCGATTAAATGACACACAGAATCTTTTTTGTTTTGAAACAAAAGAGAGCGTAAATAAATGACATCTTTACATATCCTAGAAATGAATTAACGAAACCGTTGCTATAGACAACGGTCTAATAATTCATGTCACAACCTTGTGGATGCATAGGTAGATGGGTGGGAGTGCGTGGGTGGATGCGTGGGAGGGTGTGTGGAAACGCGATTATAAGCATTGAAGTGACGTGAGTAGCAGAAACAAATGACTATCCACATAAATTTGAAAAAAAAATGGTAAAGGGTTGAGGGAATTCAAAAAATGAATAGCCTAAAACCTTCTACAATTAATTCCGCATTGCATGGTCATGGTCTCATGCCAATCGGTCTAGTAGTTTTCAAGTTTATTGATAACAAAGATAAAAAAGTTGCTTTTATATATATAGATGTAAGATCATTCGCATTACAGCCCCGTGTGTGGTCCCTCATGTATCTCAAGGGAAAGTTGTTTTGATGGAAAACAAAACTGGGGAAAATGACACTCAAGAACATACGCAGATTATTGGGAGTTCGTCAATGGTGCAACATGGTATCGTATTCTATCTAATTTTTTAATTACCTAGTTATAATATGATAAAGGAGGAGCCTTTGGATTTAAAATGGAAGAGAGTAACCTAGCTAATGTCACTATGTATTCAAATAATGCCAAATTGAATAAATTCTTCTAAACATATTAATAATGTCTTTTAAATAGACTCGAACTGACTGGTGGCTCGAGCACTAATGGTTTAAGTTTAAGTGTGTAGTTGCTGTTAGCCCTACTGGCTTTTATAGCGTAACCGAGAGGGGTGGCGAGCGCAGAAGCTCCGCTGAGGGGTGGGTTCATAGAAGGACCCTGCTGCATCGTGAAGGAAACGTTGTTCTAAGGGCGCCTCCTGCGAGGCTCGGACCTAGGCTTAGTTATACCTAGGCAATGTTTGCTGCTGCTGAAAAGGGTAAATGACAGATGCTTAGTCTTGACACCCATGGGTTCGCGACCGGGGTGCGTCAGATAGCGGGGACCTCGTCTTCGCCAGCGAAGATGCTGTCTATGTGTGATAGTTTAAGGGGCGTTATCACTAGTAACCTGATCGTCTGGGTCGTCAAGGACGTGTTTGGGCCGCCTCTTCCTAGGCGGGATATTGAGTCTGATCCCATAAGAGGCGGCATTTCTAAAGGTTTGAAATCAGTCGGTCAACTCAATTTATGACAAGCGTGCGTAATCAAATATAGGTGACAATAATGGACTAAATGATTTAACAATCAAACAATATTCCAAGTGCGTCGTTGCATTGAATTATTTACCTTTAATTTCAAAAAAAACATGACTTCATGAAAACTTGTGGAATAGTGTAACAGAGAATTTGTCTAATGAGTCTGAAATGGTACATGTCTCAATGTTTATGAAGGAACATTTACAGGCAAGATGAAGCTGTAAAGCAGTGTTAGATTATGCAATCTAACAGGGCACTAAATACATTTGATTAATTTTTATTTTTAGGGGAAATGATTGTAGTGGATTGTGAAAAGAATTACGAATTCCCTTCAAATAACGTTGCTGTTACATGCAACAATGGGACGTGGACTCAAATACCGAGATGTCAACCTGCTAGGTTTGTATTAATGGAGTGAACTTTATACAGAGCCTTGTTATACAATTTTTACATACATAGCATCACGCCTCATTCCCTTCAATTTAGGCAGAGACCACATCCTTCCACTTGCCACAATACTTGCATATCTCCTTCGCTTCTTTCATTCTCATTAAACCTTTCATACAAGTTCGTCGGCTTAGAGTACTCTTGACCTGGCCCTTATTTAAAATGTCCNACATAAGGGTTGGCACCAACACTCCTGCATGCACAGCTAGTCTAGCCCTTTAAGGCACCATCTGTATATTCAATAAAGGCGCGCAAGGCACCATTTACCATATTCCCTGCATTCAATATCACTTTCTGTTCAGCAGTATCGTCGTTGCCTATATTTTAAGATACAATGTAACTTGATCAATAATAATTAAATTTCAATTTCATTTCAATGTCGAAATATCACCAATGTCAGATAAATAAAATGATAATGTACAGGTGTAAGAAGATGCCAAGAAACCCACGCTTCGGGATGGTTATAGCTCCGAAGACGGAACATGGGATGAAGGCGCGTTTCAGATGTAGAGATGGTTACGAATTAAAAGGAAATCCAATAGTTGTGTGTTCATTTGGTGTTTGGAGTGGAGAAGCACCTAAATGTGAAGAAGGTAATGTTTAACAAGATATCTTTAACAGATAAGTGTACCTAAAACCAACCTAGGATAAGATATGTATAATATATGGATTATAATATCATTGTCCCTGATTTGCAGTATTCTGTCCTTTTCCTGGATACATTGAAAACGGGAAAGTGCTTCTCGTTGGTAACATGGGTCTATATGACTACCGTCCATACGTTAAAAAGGTAGTATATTGCATATTAACTCTTAAAACTAATTTATTAATAATTCAATCGATATAATAACATAGATTATTTATGGTGATTCCATAGTAATTTAATAATAATCTATAATTTTAAATTGGATATTTTAGGTAGTGAATAACAAACAAATTATGTATGAATGCGAGAAAGGCTATGTGTTATCTGAAGGTCCCCCTGGAGCAACATGTATTGGAGGACATTGGAGTCCTAGAGAACTTCCGAAGTAAGTAAAGTAACTTAAGGGTCTATATGAATATCACAAAAGTGTCATATATGTACAATATGATATAGAAATAAATGCTTCTATGTAATAATTCCAGATGTACACTATATCAACATCCACGTATAAGATGGAGTCGTAGACGGCGATCTATAACAGAACCAGAAATTCGTCACAAGCGTTCCGCATTCCTGCGTCAATACTATAGTAAACTCCGAAGACAATCAGACTTTTCCCAAGAACAAATTGATGAATTGTATGACAAATATAATCATGATAATCAAAAACCAACATTAAGGCATGCCAATTTCAAATTAATGAAGAAATTTGATATCGATTTTGACGGAGAAGACGATGATTTGCTAGGGTCAGAAGTTCCTAATGGAGAAAATTTTCCAACCGCTGTATACACGGTTTATAATGTACATGGAGAACCGATAGGACACAAGTTCTATTCCTACCAACCAGTCTACGAACCTGAAGATGAAGAATTGGTTCACCGCGTTGATTCAACGGAATATGATGATTCGACAGATCTTGAAAATGATCCACATATAACAGTACTTAAAGGTGGAACGTTTCCTGATCACGAATTCGAAAATGACAATCAAATATCTGAGAACATTAATAAACTAAAACATCAATATTTTGAAAGATACGTGGACAAAAGGAGAAAACGCTTTTTAAATTCTAAAAGTAATGAAATAACTACTAAAAATACGGATATTGAACTCAAAGCTACAGATAGTAATGTCCATCGTAACATCCACGTAGCTGGAGCCAAGGTAAGATCTAAACGAAACGTCAATTCAAAGGAATTCGATACTCTCATATCAACTACTAACTCTGTACCACAAGTTACTAAAATCAATGTTGACATGGACATAGACTTGCTCAAAGTAATACCTTTATCAACTAACGCACAAAATTCAACTTCACGTGAAATATATCACAAAGAAATGGCAGTTATCCCTTTACAATATAACAGTACCAATTCTACTGAAACCAATAATAGACTAGACAGACGTGAAAAAAGAACAAGCAGAAAGACTGATAGATTAAATCAAACAACAGCAACAGTGCCAAAGACGTAAGTATATCAAATTATGTTGAAATTAATATTTATTTTAAATACGAATATTAACTTTCTAATAATATTAAAGGATAACAAATATATTTTTAGAGGTCGTGAAGGCAAAGGAGGTCGAAATCGCCAATCACAAATTTCAAGTTCGGAAGAAGAAACGGGTCAAAGCAGTGAAAATAAGGAGATTTTAGAAGGAGGATCCAGAAATGGAACTGAAAAGGGCAAAAAGGGAAGGCCTAAAAGCCCTTGCGAACCTATAGAAAGTGAACCATATGTTAATATTGAAGTTGTCAAATATGGTCGCGATCCTAATAATACTTTCAGTTCAGGTAAGTCGTCAAATTTATGACTAATAATAAATGCACACCTTTTTCACCTTTAATGAGTATTTAATTTAACATTTTTAGGGACAATAGTTCGAGTAGCCTGTGGGAAGGGATATGGTCTAAATTTAGAAGCTAATGCAACTGCAAAATGTGTTCGTGGGAGATGGAAACCAGAGAAGCCTAATTGCGAGATTCGTAAGTAGGAAACATTGAAATAAGTCTAGACTGCAGCGCTTTACCATTTTTCGCGATGGACATGATCTTCATTAAATAAATTAAATGTGAAGTTAAGGATTTCATTGACACTAACTTTACAGTACCTTGTCACGTGCCTTCAACTGAATATGGAATATACACAATGACACCAAACATAAATTCTGGATCAATGGTCTCTGGACTCACTCAAGGAGATGAAAAGGAGCTGAATGAAACAGATCCCGTACCAAATGGTCAAGTGGTTCATTTCTCGTGTGTATATGGGTAAGCTATAGCTCTACATAATGTTGCACTAGAACTAGCTTTCGAAATAGAAAGATTACTTCTTTATAATATGTTGGACGTCATAAATTTACCAAATATTTTTTTAAATGCATTCAATTTTAGATATAACGTACAAGGACCAACGAACCTGCGTTGCTGGCTTGGCGAATGGGCTGTGACAAGTATGCCAGAATGTGTGGCAGGTAAAATAACTACCATAAAAGTTTCGATGCTATGATCCCAAATAAAATTGTCAGTTTTTTTCACATTGATGCTCATTTATTTACTTCTATTTTGAAATTTGCACGTCCTAATATTTCATTTCATTAATAGCATCACGTCAATGGTATATTTTTCTATTATTTATCTTGCACCGCATGTTTTTGTCGTATTTACATTGTTCCAATTCAGTACTCATGAAAAGTTTTTATAAACTACATCGTTTATAATTAAAATCATATAACAGCATTTTCTACTGTTCCTCTAACATCATTGTTAGATCAAAGCGCATTGTCTTCTATTGCCGCAGTTTTTCGCTACTCATTTTCAAATTTAATATTTCAGAGTTGTTTAATAACAAATTTAACTGCACCTTTGTTACAATAACCCATTTCACTATGTTCTTCCTTCACCAGCACCCTGTGAACTTCCAATCCTGCATGGTGCTACATATGAAGCAGGTTATCGAGCTGGTCTAACTGTTGCTCATGCATCATCTGTAAACATTGCCTGTGAAACTGGAAGATCACCTCCTGCTACATTGAATTGTCATTTAGGAAGACTTCAACCGACAGTTCTTGATTTCTGTAGACCTTTAGGTTTGTACATTGAAATCACCATTTAGAATTTTATTCAATGTTTCCACTTCAATTGAAAGAATTTCAAAATGCAAAATCACCCAGGCTCTCAAGATTATTTAGAAAACTAGAAACATATCTCAGGCTTATGTTTACAAAATAGATTGATGGGAAGGCTGGAAGAATTTAATTTTCAATTCCTCAAAATTCACTTCTTACGTATTTACAGCCAATCTCACTCGACCTCGTCCTACGTCTGAGTATCAAAGTGGATCAGATATTGTAAGAGAAGACATATCCGAATTGGAACCAGACTTTCATGGAAAGGGTGTGGTTGAATGCGGTCCGCCTGCCAGGTAAACAATTTTCCATAATAAATACTTTCAAATTTTTGGTCTCTTTTGCCTCGGTAATATAGAAAGCAAATTTTTTAACTGTTTCTTCAGATATGGTAACCAGTAATGTATCTGCAAATAAATTCAAAGGCAAAAGAGATTTGGTCATCAAATAATCAATATTGTCGGTTTCCTTTAAGTACGCTTTCATTGTAGCTTTGGTCTTTGTATTTTTTTACATAATGGGCATTATTTGTGTTTTATGTATACCGTCATATTTTGCCTTAAACTGGCTAATTTCAGGCCAAAGTTCGTCTGTGCTCGCTTAGATAAATACCTATATTATAGTCAAAATTACAGACTCAACCTGGTCTTATGCTTTCGACGTATTTATTTGATTTGTTTTCAATTATATTTTTACTTTGCTAATAATAGTAATAAAAAAATAATTTAATGCAAGTTGTCTTCAATATTAAGTAATATCTGAACACAACTTCCAAGTATATATGAGACCCAATATTAATGGGAAGCGACAAAAAATAATATTTTTGCAAAGTCTGCATTTCTTATTTGCTGGCTGGAAAGACTGAAGGGAACCCAGGCGTTCAGGGATGCCAAGCCCTGGTGAGAGCCTTCTAGGTTCGAACTTTTGCTTTTGTAACTTCATCATATTTCTGATCATCATTAACATCTAACTCAATAGTTTCATCACTATCATCTAATCGAACACTATCATTGAAAATGTCGCCACTTTCGGCGACTTCTTTTCCAATAATTACATTTCTTTCTTCAGTAAGATCTTTTCATACATTTGATTTTCTAGATTTAATCTTTGACTCGGTCCTTATCGTTATAACGGTATTAAAATCCTCAGGAGGCAGGGCTTAGTTTAAAATTTTTGTTCGTGACTAAATGAGACAGCTGTTTCGCTGTTTTTGGCTTTTTCCTTTCTGTCTTGGCCAAGCTTGCGTTATGTTGCAATTATTTGGCAAATTTATGGTAAAATAGTGCATGCTGTTTAATACATAAGGGGGGGTGTTCTACTCTTAATTATAATTTTGACTAAACTTTATTAATATTCTTACTGTTTTTTTTTAAATTAAAAGGTTTCATCTAAGCATATTAGTTTATCGTTTAAAATTCTAAATAGGGTGCAAGGAACTCTTATTTACCGGGACGGATCTGAAGTTAACGAAACTATAGGAGGTCCTGGCTATCCCCATGGAACTGAAGTTACCTTTAGATGTATTGCTTCCATAATGGGAGAGAAAACTACTTGGAAGCTTATTTGTGAGCACGGCAACTGGGTCGGGAAAAGTTTTAATTGCGGTAAGTTTCTTTTCTAAACGTTTTATAATGAGAATATTTTTTTATATTGGTGAAATATATTCAATAAACAATTATTTTAATATTGCCATTTACTACTCTGCCAAGTTTTGTGGAAGTTAACGAAATTAAAATGTGCAATATCTTTAAACAGAAGATTTAGAAGCTCAAAGTGAGGAACTACTGAGTAACAACAGCTGCACCTTCCGAAATGAAGAACCTCACGTCGTATCGTTCTACAATGATCTGGAGATCACGGAGACTGTTGATTTTCCTCCTGGTTCAGTCATAATTTCTAGGTAAGAATCAAGTTCTTGAAAAACAGAACTATTAACTATTAAAACCCTATTTGATTAGGAAATTGCTTAATTTAATTTTGGATTTTAATTGTAACATCAGTTCAAATCTTATGTTTTTAGTATTCGTCTTTATTGTTAATATTTATTGGCTTACAACTAATAAATTCTAATAAAAAGCATTATTATTAGATGCAGTGACATTGGTAAATATGCTATGACTGGTTCGCAAGTGCGCAGATGCGTTGGTGGCTCCTGGGATGGCGTGAAGCCCACTTGTTTCGGACTCAACCAAGAAAATGATTACGCAAGTAAGTGTAACTGTATTTTCTAAGCAATAGCCTTGTGTGGTACCACTGTTGGTTACACAACTCTTATTGGTAACGAACTGATACGCTACACTTACTCTGGAATTGAAAGTGATGCTTACAAGTGTTCCATCACTAAAAGGAACCTTAACAACCTCCCCATAAATACTCTTTCCCAATCTCAATTTCATTCCTTCTACACTTTAAGAACTCTTTCTTCGCTATACCAAATTAATATACCCACACATATATGACTGATTCATCTCGATTTTTCTATACACCCGAATGATTTAACGAAATACCTCCTTACGTGATGTAGACGTTCAATGGGTCTAGATTTCCTCATAATACCTCGTAATGGGGATGCGGATGACACCACACAGATAATACGCATCACTGGCAAATAAATACTGTATGTTTTCAGTGGAAAAGCCGCCAACTATCTTATTCCGTTATTCTGAAGGGCCTATTGCACAAACCAACGATGGAAAATTACTTGTATATCCAGGAACAATATTGCACATGGAGTGCCTTTGGATGAGGAGGTTCGGAAACCCAAAGTGGAACGTCACACTTTATGACACTGAGTAATTATCTAAATTTTATTATTTTTTTTAGATGTATACAACATAATTGGTGTAATGTCCGAAGTTTGTCTAAACCTGTAGTTAACATAGATATTTTAACGAAAAACCAAAATCACCATAGAAGTAACGATAAAATACGGAGGTATTACATTTGATATACCAGGCAACATAATTTAAAGTCAATGAAAAACAGTCTGCTGTGTGTAGGCAATAGTAAAATAAGGGTGTTCCACAGGGTTCCGTATTAGGACCTATTCTGTTTAACGTTTATGTTAATGACCTTCCTGTGGTTAAACGCAAGAAAAGTATTATAGAGAAAACTATCTGATTTAATTATTATGTGCTCCAGATCAGATAAGAAGTACCAGGAAGGCTGGACCACTGATCCCGGAAGGGACAGCCAACTTGAATACCGACTGAGTATATTTAACGCAATGAAAGAAGACTCCGGGATCTACCGCTGCGAAACACCAGCAAGACAGAGTCATCAGGTGGAAATCATTGTGGAAGGTGTGTGACAATATTTGAAACGATATTTTGTTTTTTAACAATTAGTCTTGCTAAACTGTTGCCATTTAAACTGGAAGTCTTATTAAAAGAAGGAAATCCTTAAACTTCTTTGTCTTACTATTTTTCTGTCTGTTTTTCTATTAAGCTTTAACTGTGAATTGTGTGTCTCTCCTTCTGTGTAATGTTGTTTTGGATAATTTAAGAAATGACGATTATACAATTTATAATGAATTACTTGGTTGTGTCATTTGGCTGCTAAAATATTATAATAACTCTCAGATGTCCACTGCCCCCCATTGCCAATCCGTCGAGGTCTTGTCGCGAGTACTCCTGGCACACAACTTGGCACTGAGATCAAATTCTCCTGTGCCAATGGAAACGCACTTCTCGGTCCCCCAACTCTCGTCTGCAGACCTTCTGGCAACTGGAGTGCACCATTACCAGTTTGTGAAAGTAAGTTTTGTTTTTAAATTTGACTTTGTCCGACTTTATATAAGTGTTACCTTCAAAAATCCTAAACTTAGTCTGCTTGAGTTTCTAACATGATCTAATTTCATAATTCTAATAAAAATTCTACAGGTGTGGAGTGTGGGGAAGTTGTTCACGATATAGAGTTGGGCGATGGTGAGCGATACCCACGCGTGGCCGTAGTGTCCCGAGGTGTAGGAGGGCGTGCCGCCTTTTCCTGCCCACCTGGCTGGGCACTGGACGGCCCCACGGAGACAGTCTGCCTGCCTGCCGCTGATTGGGCTCGACCCTTCCCCATTTGTAGAGGTAAAAAACATCACGATCAAAGACAAATTTGTCACTCTCTTCACTAGTAAAGTTCCTGCGTTCGATTTACTACAATGCATATTAAGGAAATTGTAGTTTCTAATTTGCTAAGGTCTAAATTGGTGGGAAACTTTAGACGTGGCTAGTAATAAAATATGCTGTCTTGTACAACGCAATATAGATCACGTTAAGAGATAAATAGCTCCTTTCCAAATCAACGCACAACTATCTTAAGCCGCGTCCCCACTCAGAATTTTGCGTATTGTTTTTTGCCCGAGTAACCTGTTTCGGATTTTTAGTTTTTACAGTTATCCCAACTAATTTGATTTGAATGAAGCTGTAATCTGAGACAATGGTTTATGATTACAGAAGTATCGTGTCCGGCTCTCCCCCCGCCTGCATCTGGTTATGTGCTGGGCCGGCCGCCCTACCGAGCTGGTGACGTGCTGCAGTTCCACTGCAACCCTGAGCACACGCTGCACGGCCGCCCCATACTGGTGTGCCAGGACAGTGGCCGCTGGAGTGACAAGCCACCCACTTGTAAGTAAGAGTGAGTGAGTTATTCCAGCATCCCTTACCAACAACTTTAACTTGCCCATATTGTATGTCTATGAATCAAAACGAAAATATTTCTTAATACCAATTACATATTTAATAAAAGAAGATAGACTTATCACTTGTCATTTATCTATCACCGGTTTACATAGCTTCTATAAGTTGACCTTGTGTGACATTGACAATTGAAATTAAGTCCAAATATTTTTATATTTTAAATATTTTTTGATATGCAATAACTACTCAATGTATATGTTATATTATTTTTTGCAGGCGCTCAGGCTTGCACTTACCCTGGCACAACGATATCTGGTCGCATGTCCTCAGTCAAGTTTTACTATAAGATAGGAGAAACCGTGTCGTTCACCTGTGAACCGGGATACAGGCTGAAAGGAGCGCCGATGCTGAGATGTCTGAAGTAATACGATAAGAAAACCCTCATAATTTTAATGTTATTTATACCAATATGAAAGATATTCTGTCAAAACCTTAGCCCTTATTGGTAAAAGTTGGTTGGAGGTTGGTTTGTTTGAGGAGAAGAGAGGAGAGATTTAACGCCCTACCTTACAAGTAGGACAGATAAAAAATATAGTTCGAATTCTCTTGAAATTAATAAACCTAGTACCAATATTAGTCATTTCAAACTAACTAACACACATGAAATGATTATAACACATCACACGTCTTTGTCTAACAGTAATTCTCGTTTTAAGATAAGGCAGTCTTTTTACATATAATTTATAATATAATAACGAGAGACAAAGAAAGCTTTTTTTGTTTGTATTATATTAAATTCCATATTATAAATTTATTTTAAATTCGTCCTATACATATATGTATAAGTATTTTATCGCAATTTCCTCTAAGTACAGTTAACATCCAACAGCTTTATGTACTTACAAGTGAGGCATCACAATATTTTTGAAGTTATACTTCTTTTGGCGCGTTAAGGAAAAATGTTGAGAGTATTTTTTTACATATATTGTGACATTGAAAATGTCAACGTGACATTCTTATCAAAATACAACTTTCAGACTATAGAAAACAGATTAGTTCAGACTAATTATATCTAATGAAAGTAATACAACTTTTATATACTATAGAAAACAAATTAGATCAGACTAATTATAGCCAACGAAAGTTTGTTTACGTTTATAATTTTTACAAACGTAGAATAAGGCGAAAGATCAATTTTTGAAAAGATTTTTGTCTTAACAAAAGAAATCGCCACGCTGTGGCCCCTATAACAATAACTCGCACGGTTTTTGCAAGCCGTCAATACATCAAACAAGCGTCGCTTCTATATAATAAAATTAAAAATCTATAGTTTGAAATCTTACGATTGTAAAAAAACCCTAATTGCTTGGATTCAATCGCTGAGCCACCAAGACACGGAATCTCTTTTGCTGCCACTGATCTAATGTAAATAACAAGTTAACACTATTAAATCCATGTACAACATCAGCTCATTCTCTCGTGAAATCGTACACACACGCACAGACACACAATCACACACACACACACACACACACACACACATACACACATATGTACACTTTAGTTTTTGTTTTTGTTTTAATAGTTTTCCTTTTATATATAGCATTTTGTTTATTTTGTTATTCTAGTTATGGAAGAGCGAGACCTCTTGACACAGCTACTATCGTGCTTACTAAGAGATCTCAACACTGTCTTTGTATATAGTTTGTGTAATGAAATAAACAATTTTTTTTTAAAATTTTTATCTTGTTACGCCAAAGAAGTATAATTTCTAACGTGTGTATATAAGTACACACACACTTTATTTACTTACGGCGCTATAAGAAATTTTAATTCTAAATGAACAAGTAACAACACTTACCTTTCTTTTCAGAAACCGTAAATGGTCTAACGCCATTCCGCTTTGCACACCAATAAGCAACTACACGTCGTCGGATTCGGTGGCCATGTTGAACGCGGACATCGACGCCATGTTGTCAGACGACGCCATTTTCCCCACTGACATATTAAAAAGGCGCGAAACGCCCGCCATCTTGTCTCCAGAGAGCTACAAAGCCGCCGTCACACGAGTGGCGACCTCTAAGATGCTTTGGAGGGCGCCCATAGAGACTTATAAAAATAGAATTTACAGAGTAAATAGATTACTAAGACGAGACGCGGAGAGATAATTTATTATTAATGGCATAGTGTATAATAAAATCTAAACTAAAGTTTATTGTGCCAAATCGGTATAGATTTCCAAAATTTCGATTAACAGATTCCAATATAAATCAGTACATTTAGGTCTATACTTAATAAAAATATAACCACCAATAAAAAAAAATGAAATTTCACATGAAAGTATAAAAATAATCTGGAGTGGCCTATGAATTTGCTCACATATGAATCATGAATTTGAAAACGTTGGTACATAAATTTAAGAAAGAAATTTTAGCTAATTTCTAATTTTATTTTTCTTTATCATACTTCATTTAGTCTCTAAGATATTATTTTTTTCGATTTTAATTGTTAATTATTGTTTTATTTTCCAATAACCTGCTCTTTATGTAGCTATTAAGAGTGAAAACTTCACTGGTCTATGTATTAACTTTATTTCTTTTTAGTTTTAAGCACAAATTGTACTGTTTGTTTTCCGAAATAAAAATAAAATAAAAAATAAAATAAAATAAATTGATCCATGTATCATTGGGCAGTGAACATTTTAAAAGTAGTAAAAGCTATTTGAACTCCACTCGCCCACGCAAATAAAGCTTCCTACTGATTTGATATTTTTTTTAAATAGATTCAATACAAAATTCATTTATTAAGAACAAAAATAATAATAATTTCCTCTTCATTCAAATATAATAGTGTAACTTATTTCCATTTTTTAGTATCAAATACACTAAAAAGTATTGTTTTCATTTATACTATGCCAAAGTAATTAGTATAATTTATTATTCATGAGCATTTTTTCGCAATGAAACAATAAAATTAACTCTTTTTCTATTTCTTAAAATTAACAACAATTTATCTGACTAAATAAATAATAGGAGATTATAAATTAAAATTTTCAATATAACAACCATTACAAGTGTTGCCATAATTAAAAAAATTGTCATCATTTTCGTCCAAAGATCAATAAATCTACGTGCGGAAAAATTGAATTAACTCTTTGAAAGTTCTTTAAAAAATCTGATCTTAATTAAATATAATATAATACTTAAATGTAAAATTAGGATAAGAAATAACTCATAAGGATTTGACTAATGAGACTAAAATAATACGTGTAATTATAAATTATATTTAAGTAGGAAATTAATTTGTATATTATTAGGAACTCTTTAAATGTTACCTGCAAGGTGTTTTTTTTTTTTCTTTTACGATGTAAATACGCTTCGCCAAAGATTTATTAGAGAATTTGTTGAATAGACTTTGTATTTAACTAAATATTTATTATTAGTTCATACTGTCATAGATCAGTACTCGCACAGATAAAAAAGTCCACTTCTTGACTTATGTCAAAAAGATTTGAAATGTGAGAGATTTCAATTTTGCGAATAATTTTAGAAATAAAATTAAGCTGTATTAATGATCTATAGTTCTTACATTATATGATTATTCAATTTGGTGGGTTGTGACTATTCAATTGATTTTGAACTCTGTGCAGCGGCAATAAAGTGCAAATTGGCACTTTGACGTTAGAAAAACACCTACATTGCTTAGACGACAGTGAGCACTTGTAATTTATTATGAACTTTATTGAATAGCAATAAAGGTCAAATTGACTTTACATCTAAGTCAGAAAACGTTTGTGTGCGATTATTCCAACCTTTTTCGCCGTAAAAAGAATTGGCAAAATTGACCCAGGCATTTTACGATTCATTTTTATATTATAGATTTGTCAAGACAGTTCTGAGAAATTCCAGAATGTATTGCGTCCTAAAATTTACAACCAGGACCAAAAATAGGAAATCTCCTGTAATTGACTTTTGGCTAATTTACGTTGTAAATGGGCTTTATCCAAAATAATAAGTGAGCGTAGGACCAATGAATTATAAAAGAAGTCCTGCCCCTGACAACACGTTATGCACTAGTTTACAGCTGTTTCATAAAACTGGGTCGTAATAACAACACAACAAAAAGCGATGTTTATAATAGTTATTTAATTTAGACATTTTATAAAAGCTTCCAGAAATGAGGTTCCATTTCCTAAATTTTGTCAGCCGACTGTCATTTTTTAACTGTGCGGGTAGTACGAAATTTGTTTGTCGTTACGCTAGATTCAAACAGCGCACAAATTTGGAACAATTTTTAATCATTATCTCGTAAATGATTCAACTCAAATACAGTAAGGTTAAGGGCACTTTCATATCATAAAATTCGGGTGATGGTAAAAGGAAAACATCACCTTCAGATACAGCACGTCGTTATAAGGAAATCTGTTTCACCAGTCGTGACTGAGAGAATATTTGTCACTTCTAGTATTTTTTGATAGGATAAGGTTAGGTTGGACTGTAATTCGTTCAGGGCTGGATTTTAGGTGGTGGAAGAGCATTCAAGGCCATAGCCACGATGTCTCCACAAAAGCCATCACAATAAATACTTCAAAACTATAAAATGAAAAGTGCGTGTGTCTTGACACAGAGATGACAGAAGTGGAACTTCTTGGGCAAACGAATTTAATAAATTTTATTATAATTAAAATATTAAAAGTTTCGAAAATTAATAGTTTATTGAAATCTGAAATGACGAATTGGAATTAAAAACGCCACGTGTTTTTTGCTAATATTACGAATTATTAATAAAATTTTGTTTTTGAATTATTTTTTTTTATTGCTGACAGATTAGCGCTTGACTGTGATCTCACCTGATGGTAAGTGATGATACAGTCTAAGATGGAAGCGCGCTAATCTGTTAAGAGGCGATATACCCCTTACGGTTTCTACACAGCATCGTACCGGAACACAAATCTCTTTGTTTGGCGGTACGTTTTTGCTGGTAGGGTGGTAACTAGCCACGGCCGAAGCCTCCCACCAGTCCAGACTCAGACAAATTAGAAAATACAATTTCCTAAATTCGTCCTACCGGGGATCGAACCCGGGACCTCCGCTAGCAAAGCGAATACTCGCACCACTCCGCCAGCGCGGCCGTCAAATTTAAAATATAGAAAGGGGAATCTATAAAACATTTTTATTTTATGAAAAATAGTATAAAATGACTAATGAGGGGCAAATTAAAATGCCATGTGTTTTTTGTCAATAGTAAAACTAGGTAACCTGTAAACGAATTAGCATTAAAACGCTGCCCGCGTGTATAGCGTCACGAAAATGAGCAGCGTTTTTTATTATTTTTACCTATATATAACATTGACAAAAACACATGGCATTTTTATAATATCAAATCAAAATTCCGATATAAATAAGACTATACACAAGACTTGAAAATTGTTTGCCAAAGAAGTGTCACTTCTGACGTGTACTTTGTGCGCGCGTACTTTTAATTTTTCGTTTCACAATCAATTGTTTAATTAAAATCTCGACTAAGATAAAAATATGTGGCCCAGGACTGGGGGTGGGTTAGTACACTCGCTTTAAATGCCTCGAGGCCACACCTTTAAGTCCGGCCCTGGATTCTTTTTATTAGATAGCATTATGCAACAACAAATTCCTTACGAAGAATTTCACATGTCTGTTAAAACAGAAATTACTATTGGTTTGTAAAGGATATAGATAAAAAATCTCGATAAATACTTTTTCATCATACCTGTATCGAAAATACGTACTCTCGGCACTGTTTTGTGTAATAATTGCATAATTTAGTGCGCAAGCCTCAAATTTTCGACGCATGCACTCTTCTTTTATATGACAAAATATTTGGTAATTTCTAGTTGTTTCTCCTTCACTTAATGGAAAGTGCCAGATTGCTCTCCGACTATATAAATGCGTTATTTAATGCGCAAGCCTCAAATTTTCGACGCATGCACTCTTCTTTTATGTGTCAAAATATTTCTTCTTCACTTAATCGAAATTACCAGATTGCTTTCCGATTATATAAATGCGTTATTTAATGCGCAAGCCTCAAATTTTCGACGCATGCACTCTTCTTTTATATGTCAAAATATTTGGTAATTTCTAGTTATTTCTTCTTCACTTAATCGAAATCACCAGATTGCTTTCCGATTATATAAATGCCTAATTTAGTGGGCAAGCCTCAAATTTTCGACGCATGCACTCTTCTTTTATAAGACAAAATATTTGGTAATTTCTAGTTATTTCTTCTTCACTTAAGCGAAATTACCAGATTACTTTCGGATTGTATAAATGCGTAATTTAGTGCGCAAGCCTCAAATTTTCGACGCATGCACTCTTCTTTTATATGACAAAATATTTGGTAATTTCTAGTTATTTCTTCTTCACTTAATCGAAATTACCAGATTGCTTTCCTATTATATAAATGCCTAATTCAGTGCGCATGCCTCTCTAATTTTCGACGCATGGACTCTTCTTTTATATGACAAAATATTTATTCACTTAATCGAAATTACCAGATTACTTTCGGATTGTATAAATGCGTAATTTAGTGCGCAAGCCTCAAATTTTCGACGCATGCACTCTTCTTTTATATGACAAAATATTTGGTAATTTCTAGTTATTTCTTCTTCACTTAATCGAAATTACCAGATTGCTTTCCTATTATATAAATGCCTAATTCAGTGCGCATGCCTCTCTAATTTTCGACGCATGGACTCTTCTTTTATATGACAAAATATTTATTCACTTAATCGAAATTACCAGATTACTTTCGGATTGTATAAATGCGTAATTTAGTGCGCAGACCTCAAATTTTCGACGCATGCACTCTTCTTTTATATGACAAAATATTTGGTAATTTCTAGTTATTTCTTCTTCACTTAATCGAAATTACCAGATTGCTTTCCTATTATATAAATGCCTAATTCAGTGCGCATGCCTCTCTAATTTTCGACGCATGGACTCTTCTTTTATATGACAAAATATTTATTCACTTAATCGAAATTACCAGATTACTTTCGGATTGTATAAATGCGTAATTTAGTGCGCAGACCTCAAATTTTCGACGCATGCACTCTTCTTTTATATGACAAAATATTTGGTAATTTCTAGTTATTTCTTCTTCACTTAGTCGAAATTACCAGATTGCTTTCCGATTATATAAATGTTATCAGACTTTCGATCCCGGTCTGACGAAAAATTGTATACGCACCACGGGACGAAAGTATGGCATTTTTATCAACACGGGCGGCAATGTCATACTTTCGGCCCTAGGTATATAATATACAGTTAATTTACATTTAAATGGTAGGTCTTAAAGTTATTGTACTCGAGTTGAAATAACATATGCATATCAAAACAAATCGCATATCATAATATCCAGAAACAAAAATAACATAGAAATAGTTTATAGTTAGTTCGTTTTTAGTTTTAGTTTATGTTTTTAACGTTTCCTATATACGCATACTATAACTCTGTTCCCTACTCGACTAATTAATGAAATTGTGAATAAAATGTATAAAATATAGCAACGTTTTTTCATTTATTAACCGACTTCAAAAAAAGGAGGTTATCAATTCGTCTGTATTTTTTTTATGTTTGTTACCTCCTATCTCCCGACTGGGTGGACCGATCTTGATGATTTTTTTTTAAATGAAAGGTGGTGCACGTCATAGGGTTTAATCCAGTTCTGATGATGGCATCCATGAGAAAACCGGATGTCTTAAATTTGCGTAAGCATGTGCGCGACAAATGGACGAATAACTCAAGATCACGCCAACCGATTTCGATGATTCTTTTTTTATTAGAAAGGATATACTTCAAGGGTTGGTTCTGATGATGGATTCCATGATAGTGACGGAACTCAATCAACGATACTCGACAGAATCTTCTATAGGCAATCCAGATATTTGAGTCGCCTACCGTAACTTCGGTATGGTCAAGTGCTAATCGTAGTTAAATCTGAAGATCAATGGAACTCCTCAACAGCTTACAGTAAGGGTGCGGTTTATGGCAGAAAATATAAGTGTCTGTAATCAAATAGCAATGAGCTTACGTTTGATGCTGCATTGCAACACGATTACTTCAGATTCACTAAAAATCAAAAAATAAATTAAAATGTTAACAAAAAAGAACCGCTTTCAAAACAAACTTACAAATACATTAATATGCTCTTAAAAGTAAGATATAATTGCGTATTATTTTATAGTGTTCTTCGTATTCTTATATTCGGAGGCGAAGTCAAATCTGTAAATTTATTTATTACTACCCATACACCTTGATTTCACCTTTTTATCGCTGGGAAATGCAGATTACGCACTAACCCTGACCGATGACCAGTCAGGAGTGTGGGACTTGGCGACGGTAGGTCTCACAACATAGCATCAAGCCTTATTGCCATAGTGGTAGGCAGAGACAATGTCCTTCCACTTGCCACGATCCTTGCATATCTCCTTCGCTTCTTTCATTCTCATTAAACCTTTCATACAAGTTCGTCGGTTTAGAGTACTCTTGATCTGACCTCCACTAAAACCCAGTGGAACCCTCTTCATCCATTAGTGAGACACCAGGTGTACAATTTTCACATTCTGCGCTGGTGTCCTGGATGAGTCCGATGGAGGATTCACGGAGGCAGGAGGAGCTGTGCAAATATACGCCGCCTTGTACTCCGCCTCCTTCGGCGGTGAGGAGGATAATCCACTGCATTCTCCCTCTCTCTCTCTCGTGGGCTTCCATCGCCAAGACTACCGTCTCATAAAAGAAGGCCACTTCCGCCCACCGTCTCTCACTGGTGAGAATGAAGCCTACTGTGAGCCCCATCGTTAAGCTCACATTTGCGAAGATTGCCGGTTTAAGATCGAAATAAAATGCCACCCAGATTCTTCATCCAACGCTCCGCCGTCTACTTGTCACCAGACGAGGATATTATGTATTGCGATCGAACTGTTGTTCAGCAGGAACGTTTACGCCGAATTGGTTTTCTATTGTGTGATGTTTGCGACTGACAAACGTGCACTACTGTGACAAGTAAACGACGTTGGTTGTTTCTTTATTTGTAGATAAGAGCATCCTATGATAGGCGTTCTACTAATTGCCAATCATACAAATATATACATGCTATAGACAACAAAACATTACAAGTATAAACAAAATATAATACTATACGAAACGACAGGTTGTAAACAATATTAACTTTAAATTAGACAAAAATATACTATTTCTAAATTAAAGAGAAAAGTCGCGAACACCTACGAGCTCTTGAACGAGAGGTCCCCGCCGATCAACGCCACCAGGAGGTGACGCTGAGGTCCCTACGCCGCACAATCTGCAACAGTGTACAGTGTAATACACTGATGATAAGCGGGTGACTCCTCAATCATCAATTTGGAGCAGGTACATTCCGTAGCACCCATGTCCGGTCAGAACCTGCACCAATCTGTAGGAAAGCCTCCCGTGCTCCCTGGAAAGCCATTGTTCCAGGTGAGGACGAATCGCCGCAACAGTGGCCATGCCCGCTACTAGGGATTCGATGTTATCGCTCCATTTTTGAACCAGAGCGTGGTCGGCCAGGGCTCTGACCCTTGCAGCCACTCTGTGCCGATACACGACCGCTAAAGCTTCCCACCATAGCTCCCACAGATAATCCATACTAAAGGAAAAGTATACTCTAATTCGGACTATATATTTCTTTTCATTAACAAGTTTTATTTCATTTAGTTTTCGATTTCTTCCTTTCAGATTATTAGATACACACTTACATTCATAATCTAATCGATATATAACTAATATATTTTTAATTTCGTCACATAATTTACGTAAGGTATTGAAAAATTCTCGATTTCTAGGAGGTAATGAAGGATTTTTTTAAATCGCTCAGGTAATTGTTAGATTGATTAAAATAAAAAGAGTCATCGGTATCGATACAAGGTTCGCTACAATCTGCTTTAGATTTACATTTTTCAATTCGTTATATCTTTTGAATGGAATGTCTGATTTTAATAATTTAAAAATTATTTTACAGGTATTGAAACGGTCTTTAATAAAATATTTGGAATATGATAGAGCTTAATACAAAGATTTGAATAATATGGTTTGATTGTTGTCGGCACTTTTGTTAACTTTCAAAATGTAATAAAGTAGTTATAGTGGCATAACTACAGTAGTTGGACAGATGGTATCGCAGACTTTTTTGTAGATATTAATACCTTCTACAATATTGTAGAACATTTTTTTTTATCATCAATAGTTTCCGCAGCGCGAGTGAAGACATTCTTTTTTGTGACAATTTCTTTCACACCTTAGGTTACATTGACGCATTTTTTTTTAAATCGCTAAAGTAGCTTTTGATGTTTTTGTATGTAATAATAAATAGGACAACATATGCCAATATTTCTCTATATAAATAAATGAATATGTTCACGGATATTTCGAATGTTATTCAATATATACTGCTACGGGACTATGAGAATTGATATTTCTTTGAATTTTTCTCTCAAAGAAACGCTAATCCTTAATTGATGTATGGCACGTATTGCTCTTTTTTATAAAATAAACATAGTTTCAATGTCAGCCGCTTTACCCCATAATAATGTGCCGTAAGCTATGAAAATAAGCAAAATACACCATTTTAGCAGTTTCGACATCACTGTATTGCCTTACTTTCCTAACAGCCAGTGCAGCTGCACTAAGTTTGCCTGCCAGAGTCTTAATATGGTCACCCCACTGTAGCCCAGAATCCAATGTTATACTTAAGAAGACTGTAGACTTAACTTTCTTTAATGGACTATCATCTATATGGATATTTTATAGACTTCTTTTGCATTTGGCAAAGTGAATTCAACACAGTTAGTCTTTGCTGAGTTTAATATTAACCAACGTGAGAGATGTGACAGGGTACTATTTACATTGTCATAATTTTCTGTCTACTTAAAACAGCAATGAAGTGCTAAATCATTTATATGTATTAAGAACAAAAAAGGGCCAAGTATTGATCCTTGTGGGACACCTATTTTAACAGGTGATACTAATGACTCAGCTCCATTCACGAGCACCTTTCGAACCCTATTTTGAAGATAAGAGCTAAACAAATGAGATACTCCATCATTCACACCATAGTGACCTAGTTTAAGTATAAGAGTGTTATGTTCTACACAATCAAAAGCCTTAGAAAGGTCACAGAATATTCCTAATGGGATAATTTTGGGACTTTTCTCAAGCATCAAAAATGTGTCTCAAAAGAGATACACCCGCGACCTTTTCTAAATCCATACTGCTCAGGATGGAGCAGGTTAAAAGCATTTAAATATTCCAGTAGTTGATTGAGTAAAAAGAGTATTGGGGCGACAGTTATTAGGGTCACATTCATCACCCGATTTAACCAAGGAGACAAATTTCCTTGCCATGATCTACGTTATAATCGAAAAGGATTGCTAAATGCCAGCTAATACGGTCAATAATTGGAAGAACATCTTTAACTGACATTCCCTATATGTCGCCTGTATTTTTTACATTTAAGCTTTTAAAAGTTTCGATTACATCATCAGCCTATATATGTTTGAATTTAAAGAGGACACAGCACTCAGGAACATAATTTGAAAGGATAGGCTTCTGAAGACGATACAACATGTATATAACATTGATAACTTTTTCCTGATTATGCTCGACTAATATAGAAGCAATCGATATCATAAATAATTCATTAGATTATATGGTTAAAAACAACAAAATAATTCAATAGTCAATTTCTATTTACTTTTTAACTAACACTTCATTATATACATTTCATTTAGGGAGTATGCTGGTGAATGCGTGACGAGAGCGTTACGAAAAGTGATAAGTTATTGAAAATAGAAAGAGAGATGGTTACGTTTCTTATATTACTGTAGGAGTACGAGAGATATCGATGCCTGAATCATTGCAATTAATAAATAATACAAAAATAAAGAATTTGCTTGATTCCACTGCTTACTTTATTATTGTCTAGAAACTTTGGGAATATGTGATTTATTCATTTAAAGCAATAAGTGTTGTAACCTTTATAAAATAAATATGTCTACAAGTACATAATCAACGTGTTTTCCCAGTAGCACAATTATATATTATTAACAACATTATTATGTATTTCTAATTAATTCTTGTCTGTAAAGAATTCTGTCCACCTGTTATTTATTAGTGCCTTTTACAGCTAAGATGATATACAGGAAGGAAATTTATACATAATGGCGACTCGGCAATATTCTCGAACATTCCTTTTAAAATGTTGAAGGCTTTATCAATTTAGCAAGATATATTATATATATAGGATATACCTATATATTACTTTTCGTCGCACAAATAGAAAGAATCCCGCTCTCTCGAGCAACCAGTTATTATATCCCCAAATAAAACTCCCCACTCAACGGTGTTTCCCATTAAATATCTTTGTTACTTATAATATTTAATATGTATAATACTATTCAGAGTTAGTATATACTATTTCTAATTGTAATTATTTATATTGTCTATAATTACAATATTTAAAACCCTCCATTGACAAACTTTATACTATCGCTTCAAAATAGTCAAATGATGAACCGTACATGTCGACGCGTGCCCTTACATGCATACATACATACATAGCATAACGCCTCATTCCCATAGGGGTAGGCAGAGACAGCATCCTTCCACTTGCCACGATCCTTGCATATCTCCTTAGCTTCTTTCATTTTCATTAAACCTTTCATACAAGTTCGTCGGTTTAGAGTACTCTTGACCTGGCCCTTATTTAAAATGTCCTGGATTTGGTCCAGGAACGTTCGCCTTGGTCTTCCCCTTCCAACTTTCGCATTCACTCTTGACTCATAAATCCTTTTTGTCAGTCTCCTTTCATTCATTCTCTCTACATGCCCAAACCATCTAAGCATACCTTTCTCAATTTTAGTCACTACGTCTTCTTTTATACCACAACGTTCTCTTATCACACTATTTCTTACTCTGTCACTCAGTTTTAATCCACTCATGCTTCTCAACGCTCTCATCTCTACCGCATTTATTTTACTTTTGTGATTCTTCTGCCATACCCAACTTTCACTACCATACATAAGTGTTGGCACCAACACTCCAGCATGCACTGCCAGTCTAGCCCTTTGAGACACCATCTGGCTATTCATAAAAGCATGCAGAGCACCATTTACCATATTCCCTGCATTCACTCTCCTTTCGATATCACTTTCACATGTTCCATCTTTTGTAAATTTAGATCCCAAGTATACAAATTCTTTCACCTCTTCCACTTGTTCCCCATCTATCAAAATATTGCCATTCATCATAGATTCATCTCGTTCAAAAAGCATAACTTTCGTTTTGTTTACATTCACTTTCATTCCTTTCCCTTTCAAAGCTTCATTCATAATATTTAGCATCTCCTGTAGCTCATTAGTGGATGACGCAAGTATTACTTGATCATCAGCGTAGAGTAAACATTCATTCTTAACCCATACATACTTTCTTTTGCCCTTACGGAGGCAATACATGCTCATTTACTTGGAAAAACTCATTTAATCATTACATTTATAGTAACTTTCTTAATATTTCACAACATTTACTTGAAACCTATTATTGTATTAGAATAACTCGCAACAGAGTGTATCTCACCAATTGAGAACCAGCCTGTTTATAGCACAAAATTAAACTTGTATCTGAACGTTGTGGTATAAAAGAAGATGTAGTGACTCAAATTGAAAGAGGTATGCTAAGATGGTTTGGACACCTAGAGAGTGAACGAAAGAAGACCGACAAAAAAGTTTTATGAGTCAAGAATTAATGGGAAAGTTGGAAGGGGAAGACCAAGGTGAACGTTCCTGGACCAAATCTAAGACATTTAAAATAAGGCACATTTTAAGAGTACTCCAAACCAACGAACTTGTATGTTAGGTTTAATGAGAATGAAAGTAAAGGAGATATGCAAGGATAGTGGCAAGTGGAAGGACGTGGTGTCTGCCTACCCCGAAGGGAATGAGGCGTGATGCTATGTAAGTAGTTTACATTTGATATATCTGGTATAATGACTATACAAAACATTATAATAACAAAGTACCATGACATCCGGTTATTAATCAAATTTTAGTATTATGACAACGTGAATATATCAATGAAAGAACCATAACATCTGGTATAATGACATATTTAGTGTGACGACTAAAAAACTGGTAAATAATTTAATTTAAGCGTATTTTAAAATTAAAGCTGCGGACATATTATATTTAACAAGTGTAATAGTGATCTCTAATATTGTCAAAATATTCACGATGAAGTAGCGCAAGTTGGTTCGCTTAATTAGCGAGCGAGTGCTAATCAGATTTGCTCGGAATACCTTAGCTCAAGGAATGAGTAGGTACTATATACATCATTACTTATCTATACTACTATATAAGTCTGTTAGCATGTCTGTAAATATATCCAATTAGAGAAGAAAATATAACCAATTAGAGAAGAGGAGAATTAGAGAAGAGGAGAATTAGAGAGGATAGTTTGTCAATTGATTCTTTCTAAATGTTGTTGACATCCTCATTTATTTTAATATACTATCTATATTTGTAATACAATTTTGTAGTATGAATATACTATCATTTAATAATAAAATTGTTGCTGTAGAATGAAAGGGTACTCAGAAAATTTCACCAGGTAAACTTGTGTAGTAAATGTCTGCATATCCTTTAAGACCTTTTTATAATATTAATAAAACATATCTACAGTTAGCTTAAATTTAATATCCCTATCACATTCATAAATGCTCAATTGACAAGCTCTATACTATTATTTTGAAATAATCAATTAGAGTCGCTCACTAATTTGCAGGTTAAGTAATACTATTCTCATTATATTACACACTTTCAATTACTTTTAACACAATACTAATGTTGATACCAACTAAAAACTGTCACTACGCAAATGTACCTTCATTCCCTTTTTTTTTCGAAGGGTGTAGTCGCTGTTAGCCCTACTGGCTTTTATAGCGTAACAGAGGGGTGGCGAGCGCAGAAACTCGGCGAGTGGTGGGCCCTTAGAAGGGCCCTGCTGCGTCGTGGGGGAAACGTTGCTCTAAGGGCGCCTCCTGCGAGGCTCGGGCCTAGGCGTAGAGCTACGTTTGCTGCTGCTAAAAAGGACAATCGGACAGGCCCATGGGGCCGCGGCCGGGGTGCGTCAGATAGCGGGGACCTCGTCTTCGCCGGTGAAGTCGCTGTACGGGGCGTTGCCAATTGTAATCTGGTCGTCTGGGTCGTCAAGAATGTGTTTGAGCCGCCTCTTCCTAGGTCCTTCATTCCCCTGTGCTACATTTCTTATACCCACTTGTAAAAACTTTCCACTCAAAAAATAATAAGTCCACCAATCACAGTCGTCGTGAAAACGACGACTAAACAGAAGTTTTGGTTACATTTGAGGATTTCCGGAATAGCGTTAAAGCGGATGTAGCACTTGTAAACGTTTTACAAATTACAAAGACATCAGCATAATAAACAAATATAGTTAATTTGCAATCCACAATAAAATAATAATGTTCCCTAACACAATATTATCACATGCGCTGCGTAAACGGTTATAGTTCCCAATAATTATGTACGACGGAATTGTTCCTCTTAATACGTTATAAAACAAGCCCAGAAAGCATGTCTGTCTATTAAGGTTCCCTTAATGATTTTTCAATCAAATTTGTTCTCTATTTCTCTCTTATGTAATGTAGACAAAGCTAGTAAAAGACAGAAGCTTATTTAGGTCCCTCGAAAATATTCTACACAATTCTACATAGCAAAGTCGCGAACAAAAGGTAGTGAAAACATAATTGACATCTTGTTATTTTATATTATTTGGCCATAGCAAAGGAGCTCCTTATGGAATGTGTTAATTTAATATACTTAAAATCTGTAGCAGCACATACTTATCATGAGATCATGAGCCGTAAACATTCTGGTTATCGTAAATCCAAAATCCTTTATTTTTATTACTGAAAGCGTTTGACTGAGATCTGATATGATGGTTAAGTGGTGGTACAGTCTATGACGATACAGAGTCTCTTACTAGTCAAGTAATACTATGCCCCTATTCTTCATTATTGTATAACACACTTTACTCGTCTCGTGCAACCAATAGAATGATTTTAAACACAAAACTAATAGATACTGTTGATACACAATGAGAACTGTCACATGTTGAAAATCCCTCATCTTTCTGCACTTGTAAAACTCCCCACTCAAACTAATACGTCCACCAATCACAGTCAATTAAACAAATGTGGTTAAGCTTGAGACAATTTCCGGAATAGCATTAAACCGGAAGTGGCACATGTTTTACTGATTGAATTAAAAAACCCCAGCCTAATAAACAAATATAGTAATTTAATAGCAATCCAACAAGTAAAATAGTAATATTTGGAAATGCAATAACATGGTAAGAAGTTATTTACCCCTTATGGTTTTCACACACCATCGTACCGGAGCGAAGTTTATTTATTTGGTGGCATGTATTTACTGGTTGGATGGTACCGTCAAAATCCCATACTTAATAACCCTAATTTTTACATCGGCTGAACCGATTATGACAGGGCTTTCTCTAGTAGATTGCTAATATTAAAAAATCAGTAGTATTGTATTAGCTTCTTTTTTAATATAAGGTAAGGAAGCAGTCTATTAACATCCCACTTCTGAGAGAGTGTTTTTAAAGCATAGTTTAAGAGGCTGATTAATTGCTTTAATTTTTCTAGAGACATGTAGTTTCCCATAAGCACAATATTCCAACAAGTGACTCTTAAAAGAATTCATCTGTTTAACAACTGGGCCATTACGGCATTTTTATATAATTTAAATTATATTTATCAGAGAATTAGAGAGAAGGAGAGAAGCACTAAACATAGGGGCGTAGGGTTCTCCGCCGACATTGTCATTAATGGCATCCATAATTTCCATTTCCATACTGTGGGCGTTCGTGGGTAATGTTGCTGCAATCAAACACTTTATTAATTAACTCAGATTATAATGTTCAATTACTTAATGTTCCCGATGTCAATTTACACAAACTCATTAATAATGATAGCTAGGAACTCAACATTTTCAAAAGTCGATCGCACCGGCGGACCGTCACCCGAAAAACTACCGAGAGACGCTCGCCGGACTGCCCCACGCCGATAGACAGATGGCGCCAGCGCTCCACAGACTACCGCACTCCGACATATTTAATAATGTATTGTGCAATCAATGAGTTAATAACGTCACAAGAAAACATTGATGAAAAATTGTTATAATAAATAATTGAATTAGGCCGATCGCGCCTCTCTATTGCTTGTACCGCACGCTCGGATCAGGCGGAACGTCACAATGAGTCATGCTTTTCCGTGCAACATATATAATTTTATAACTTTAATTGAATGTAGTTGTACATAAAATTGCAAAACACCATATAACATTGGTATTAAAACACGCAAAAGCTATACGCAAAACCAGGCTAATAACCAATACAGTTTGAAAACAATCTAGAAATATTTATTGGTAGTAATATAAAAATATGTTTAATCCAGTAGCTTAATTATCTACTGCTGGTTTTGTTTGAAAGTTTTGTATATAAATATGTAATAGAAACGCAATGTAAAGCATTCAATTTGCTAGTGTAGTAATGCACATGGCGGTTTGACGTTACGTCAAACTTGCAAGAAGTCAGTTTAACGCGCGTCGCGTCATAATAAGGACGGTTCGTTGCCTCTCCGTGCTCCAAAAAAAAAAATAAACAAACGTCAAGTAATTCCCGCGTGAAAAATATAAAATACACAGTTCCTTTATTTTATTTAATAAGTGTTTTGATTGATTATTAATCTAAATTGTGGTGATGTTGAAAATGTTATGGTGTTTTTGTGTCCTCGTACAATCTGCGTCGATAATGTGATAACTAATAAAGCCTAAAGGTGGGTTAACCGTTAATAGTTTTACTCGTTTGGCTATTGTTTCTTTTAATTACAACATTCTTTCTTGTCAGTGTTCATGACATGTTTGTTTATTATGTATTTTTAAAATGATTCACTGTGTTTGTCACATCGGAAACATTTTTGAAGTACCCTTCACCATAAAAACTTAGGTATTATTGATAATATAACATAATACCTACTTCAGTTATTTACGTTTTAAGAAATCTATTACTATTTTAGTACGCCTAGTTTTATAGGCGTTATTTATATAGCCCCTATGTTTATATATGAGGTATATACCTATTAAAGCACTTATGGCATCTCGTAAATATAGCCGTGTGCCCTATTTTCGTCTGCGTATGTATTATTTCTTAAAATTAATATTTTATTAATATATCGGCTGTTACCCGTATAGTTCTTAAACCTTGGGAATATCGGGAAATCGAAAGATGATCTATAAACTTTCGAGTAAATCTGTTGAACAGTTTTAAAGATCCTGCAGTAAAGTATCGTTTTTAGCTTCTTACAGTGAATAATCGTTTTAGGCTTATTTTGGCAAGTGAATCCAACTAAGGCACGTATTTTTCATGTAAATCTGTTTAAATTTTGAAGATCTTACAGTAAACGACCGTTTTCGGCATTTATTGAGCTAATATGTTGAAGTGTAAAAGATCTTACAGTGAATGATCGTTTTTGGCTTTTATTGACTAAATATGTTGAAAACTGTAATAGATCTTATAGTGAATGATCGTTTTTGGCTTTTATTGACTAAATCTGTTGTAAAGTGTAAAAGGTCTTACAGTGAATGATTGTTTTTGGCTTATTTAACGTGAATGGGATAACTATGGCAACTATTTTTCAAGTAAATCTATTGAAATATAAGAAAGATCTAACAGTGAACATTCGTTGGCTATTTTTCAAGTGAATTTGTTGAAAAAGTTAAAAAATCTTATATTATACGATCGTTTTTCGTTGTTTTCAAATAAATTGTTGAATAGTGTAAAAGATCTTATAGTGAACGACGTTTTTGGCTTTTAATGAGTAAATCAGTTGAAAAAGGTAAAAGATCTAATAAAGAATAATCGTTTTTGGTTTTTAATAAGTAAAGTAAGTAGCAACCCATTAACGTCCCACTGCTGGGCACGGGCCTCTGAGGATTGGCAGGCATAGTACACAACTGAACTCTCTATTCCTTCACTCTCATAGTCAAATGTGACGGGAATCTGACACAACCGGAGAAAGATCAGACGCAGGACCGACGGCTTAACGTGCTCTCCGAGGCACGGTGGTGGATCACACCGCCAACTTCCCAACTTCGGGCAAATATTGAGAAAATCTTAATAGAAAACTCAATATCGATTTTGTATTGGCTCGACCCGGGACTCGAACCCAGGACCTCATGTCTGTAGTCGAACATGCTAACCACTAGACCAATGAGGCAGTTTATTGAGTAAATCTGTTGAACAGTGTAATATCTTACAGTAAATAATCGATTTTGGCTTATTTCAACTAAGGCACGTGTTTTTCAAGTAAATCTGTTGAAACGTGAAAAAGATCTTACAGTGACCGATCGTTCTTCGCTAATATACCCAGATCCCTTGAGAATATGACGAAATCTGTTCTTAGTAAGCGCCTACATCGGGAAACGAATATTTATGCCGAATTTGAATTCAAACCGATATCTTAATGGTGTACAAATCAGAGATTAAATTGGTCCAGCAGTTGAGTTATAAAAGTTGTAACTTTGTTTCACATACATAAAACCTGTTAGTGTCCAGTATAATTTTTACCATGTTACATACATACATACATAGCATCACGCCAAATTCCCTTCGGGGTAGGCAGAGACAACATCCTTCAACTTGCCACGATCCTTGCATATCTCCTTCGCTTCTTCCATTCTCATTAAACCTGTCATACATGTTCGTCGGTTTAGAGTACACTTGACCTGGCCCTTATTTAAAATGTCCTGGATTTGGTCTTCCCCTTCCATTTTTAGCGCATTCACTCTTGACTCATAAATCCTTTTTAACCGACTTCAAAAAAAGGAGGAGGTTATCAATTCGTCTGAATTTTTTTTTTGTTTGTTACCTCATATCTTCCGACTGGGTGCACCGATCTTGATGATTTTTTTGTAAATGAAAGATGAAGCTCGTCATAGGGTCCCATTTTTTTTAAAACCAGTTCTGATTAGGCATCCATGAGAAAACCGAATAAGTCTTAAATTTGCGTAAGCATGTGCGCGACAAATGGACGAATAACTCATGATCACTCCAACCGATTTCGATGATTCTTTTTTCATTAGAAAGGATATACTTCAAGGGTTGTTTTGTGATAGTTTAATGAGATTCTGATGATGGAATCCATGACAAAGATCAACGATACTTGGCAGTATCTTCTATAGGCTATCCAGATATTGGAGTCACCTACCGTAACTTCGGTATGGTCAAGTGCTAGTCGTAATTAAATATGAAGATCAATGGAACTCCTCAACGGCTTACAGTAAGAGTGTGATTTTTGGCAAAATCTATCTGTAATCAATTGCCAATGACTTCAGATTCACTAAAAACCAAAAAATAAATAGAAATTTTAATAAAAAAAGAAAGGCCTTCAAAACAAACATACAAATATATTAATATGCTCTAAAAAGTATGAAATAATTGCGTATTCTTTTATAGTGTTCTTCGTATTGTTATGTTTGAAGTCGGTGTCAGCCAAGGTACCATCATATAGCTATAGGTGGGAGAGACGCGAGAGCTGCCAAGTGAACACCCGGGGAACATCTTCCTTGGCTGACGCCGACTCCGAATAAAACAATACGAAGAACATAAAATAATACGCAATTATTTCTTACTTTTTAGAGCATATTCATATATTTGTAAGTTTGTTTTTAAGGCGGTTCTTTTTTTGTTAAAATTTATATTTGTCAGTCTCCTTTCATTCATTCTCTCTACATGCCCAAACCATCTAAGCATACCTTTCTCAATTTTAGTCACTACGTCTTCTTTTATACCACAACGTTGTCTTATCACACTATTTCTTCACTCAGTACTACCGTCTATTAATATATTTAACATGAAATGTATATTAACAATGCCAACTTTGCTTTGATAATTTATAAACAGTAAAAATAAGTTTAAACTCTTTTGTCCAAGAAGCCATGAGTTTCAAGTTCGAGTGATGTCAACCATAAGGGTAAATAGATGGTCTATATACAAGGTTGTTTTGAGGAAAGCCTCACCGGAAAAAAATCAAGAACAAATGAGTCAATCACTCAAAAATTCCTACGTAACCTTAGAAATAATAATAAAAATGGTATAATAGTAAAAATATATGATACTATAAGTTTTTTTTGGTTATTGTCCACGATCACGTTCAGAAATAATAATAAAAATGGTATAATAGTAAAAATATTCTTTTGTTTTTAAGGGGCTTTTGTATGATTAATAATACACGCCAGCCCCATCGTAAACTTATAAACTAACACACAACAATTTAACAATAACAATAAATATAATTACAAACAAAAAAGACTAACATTCTTTGAGAGAATCATTAACAAATTTCTATAACTCAAAAGCCAAATAACTCAAAGGTTCACTTAAGATTGAATTAAAAACACCAATATTTCTGAAATTTAAATTTGGTTTGCCTCATGCCTTTAGCAAGTGTTCAATATCTTCCGTTAATCCACAAACTGCACAGTTAGGGGAAGAACTCTTCCTCATAAGATATTTGAACTTACCCAAAGACATGTGTCCAGACCTAACTCTAAATTTAGTAAAAATTTCCATATAATACTATTAGTTGATAATTTAGTTTATAAACTATTTTGATTGAGGAACAAACACAGATTTTCATGGCTTGACATAAATTAATGTACTAGTTGGTCCTTACAGTGTTTGCCGCATAGGTCTCGATTCCATGGAAATATATTTCAATCCATTAGTGATTGGTCCAACTACCTCATTGGTCTAGTGGTTAGCATGTTCGACTACAGACATGAGGTCCTGGGTTCGAGTCCTGGGTCGGGCCAATCCAAAAATGGATATTGAGTTTTCTATTAAGATTTACTCAATATTTGCCCGAAGTTGGGAAGTTGGCGGTGTGATCCACCCCCGTGCCTCGGAGAGCACGTTAAGCCGTCGGTCCTGCGCCTGATCTCTCTCCGGTCGTGTCGGATTCCCGTCACATCGGACTATGAGAGTGAAGGAATAGAGAGTGCACTTGTGTACTATGCCTGCCAATCCGCAGTGGAGCAGCGTGGTGGGTCTATGCTCTAAAAACCCTCTCTCATATGAGCGAGGAGGCCTGTGCCCAGCAGTGGGACGTTAATGGGCTGCTACTTACCTTTACCTTTACTATTAGTGATAGTCTACGTTGCGTAAGGAATGTATAGACCGAATTTCAATTCAAACTAATCGATAGTTTTGGAGACCTTACAGTGAAGTTTTTTTTTGTTGCTGGGAAATGCATTTACGCACAGAGTGTGAGACTCGTCGTCATTGCCAGAATACCCACTAAAACCCAACGGGACTCGTCATCCATGGGGAGCCAGAGGTTTGTTGAGGCATTCATCTCTAGCTCAGCGAATGAAGCCGGCTCACATATTCTCTATAAGAGGAGAAGTTGTTTAAACCTCCGTTTTCTGGTTCCTAATCCCCTATTTCGAGATTGGAGTGTTTAACCGGCATTCACTATCTCCCTTTGCCGTGCCACCTTCAGCAAGATGATGGTCTCGCAACAGGAGGCAACCGTTCTCCAGGCCTGCACATTGAAGAGTATTGCATCTATAATACCAGGTCAAATTATGTCGCTGAGGTTCCCAGGCTGCACATTTTGTTACCGTGAGATGGAGATGGTAAATCTTTCACATCTTATAATTTGGAACAGGTATTTGCAACGGTGACTGGTAAGCACCTGTACCAATTTGTAGGAAAGTGATCCGTGCCCTCTGCCGAGCCATTTCTCCAGATGATTGCGAATCGCCCCCACGATGGTTCTTCCGGCTACTGGAGACTCGAGGTCCTCCTTTCATCTTTGGATCAAGGCTTTGTCGGCTAGAACCCTGATCCTCCTAACCTCGTCGGTGTCTGGTAATTCCCATCTAGTTCTCGCAGCTACTCTGCAGTGATAAGCAGCCGCGAGGACTTTCTCCCGCAGCGCCCATGGGGGTTCCCCCGCTAGAAGGGTTGCTGCTGTCCAGGACTCTGTACGGTACCACCGTATCTAATCCAGCACTCTCTGAACCCGCCGTAACAAAATTATATTAATGTCGATAATTCCAGCATATAGTCTTCTGCAAGGTGATTCTGGTCCACCCATGTTAGATAGCAACCGCCCTAGCGCCGTTGCTGCATTAATGAGGCCGGGAGTGAGCTGAGAGAAATGAGCTCTGAAGTTCCACCGGGATACTATGCTGAATTTCAAGTCAATCCGTTCTATAATTTTTGGGATTTTATGACAAATACATCAATAGCAAGTCGTTAAATAAATTGACAAAGAGACAAAAATAGCGATTTGAATATATTTCAAGTCAGTTCAGTAGATTTTGAATTTATCCGGAACAAACAATAAATTTTTTTCTCAGGAAATTTAAACCTAGAAAATAATCCACTATTTCCTACTTTACCAAAATTTGATATTACATTTATATTCAATTTAAATAATTAAAAGTAATATTCGTTTAAAATCTTCAAAGCATCTTTTGAGGCAAGGCCGTAGCTATTCCGGCGGAAAACAAGATAAAAACACCGCTAATAATATTAAATAAATTGCGTCTCATTACAACCACTCACAGACAAGGTCAATATCATCTTTGTTAATACGCAAAACCTTATGTGCATAAAAACTTTAAACGATTTTATTATATAGACATAAACCTACGGACACATCACGAGGGGAGATCACTGAATTCATTTTAGAGAGTACTCTTGACTTAGCCTTTATTTAAAATGTCCTGGATCTGATCCAGGAGCGATCGCCTTGGTCTTCCCCTTCCAACTTTCGCATTCACTCTTGAGTCATAAATCCTTTTTGTCAGTTTCCTTTCATTCATTCTCTCTACATGCCAAAACCATCTCAGCATATCTTTCTCAATTTTAGTCACTATATCTTCTTTTATACCACAACGTTCTCTTATCACACTATTTCCTACTCTGGTCACTCGATTTTAATCCACTCATACTTCTCCACGCTCTCATTTCTAAAGCATTTATTTTACTTTTGTGATTAATATATCATCAATAATCAGAAGGTGTGATCACAAAAAAAAAACGCTGATCCTCTGCGGGTAGGCAGGCATATTACACAAGTGCACTCTCTATTCCTGCACTGCATCAGAGTGGGATGTGACTGCAATCCGACACTCGCGGAGAGAGATCATACGTAAAACCAACGGCTTAACGTACTAACGTGACAACAACACACACACAGGGCTAATAGTCTGAACAGAAAACTCAATATCGATCTACTTGGACCCAGGAACTTAATGTCTGTAGCCGAACCAGCCAACCACAAGACCAATGAGGCAGTCTCTAACATTTATAAAAACATCTTCGCAACTAATACAGCGCGTTTGGATGGAGGACTAAAGAAAGCAAATTAGAGGAGGGTGCGGCTGATACTCACCTTCTCTGCCGAAGGAGGCTATTTAAAACCGTAGATTCTCATAGTTCGCATCATCCGGGTCACTAGAGTAGAATGCGAAATAAAACCCAATAGAGATCTCAGCCTAAGATGAGGAGGAATCCGCTGGATTTTAGTGGATATTCTGATACTCCAGCAAATCCTACATTCCCGATTGGAGGGATTGTTAAGTAAGTAGCAGCCCATTAACGTCTCACTGCTGGACACATGGCCCCTCACTCATAGGAGAGAGGGTTGTTAGAGCATAGACCCAAAGAATTAATAGAAATCTCACCCAATGTCATCTAGAGAAGAAAGATGATATCGACAAATCTCGTGTAATTTTTATTTCTCAAAAAACTGAATTACTTTATCTTATTTTGATTATAGATGTTTATGTGAGTCTTAATATTTGTCACAATTTCCTCACGTCGATATTGCATGCCATGAATGTAACAAAATGAATTCCATTGATTGATTAATCAATGTTAATCCCGTTTGTATCTATAAAGATAATTATTGAATCCATGTATATATGTCAGAAATGTGGTACGTCAGCGATGTGCGCAGTGTTATCTTATTACCTTACAAACATCGCATATTAATATACGATTTATACCAGTTTAGTTTCGCTAGCTAAGCAGTGTGTATTGTTAACGCAGCCTTGGGACACTGGTACATAGATTTACTATTATGTCGTGATGTAACAAAATGAGTTTTGATATAGACAATACTATTTATAGGCATGATTACACATATCTGATATGAGTATAATTCAACGATGTTCCAAGCCGAGATTCGGTCCTACAGGATACGCTCTTGGAGCAGCTAAGCTCGCCCTCGAATAAAAACCAGTAGGGCTAACAGCTGAAGATACTCCGAACAAGAAAAGGTACAATTACAAAGATAGATGCTTTCTTAAACGCCGCAAAAAAAAGAAAGACGCAAAAGCTGCACAAAAATTTAGCTTGCGATTAAGTGATCTTGTTGCAAAGGTGAGACAGTTAAGAATAGAGATTTTGTAGGATATAATACGGTTAAATGACCAAGATGGTTAAGGTTTATAAGATACTTCAGAATGTTAGGCTGTTAATGGTATGCAAGACTGTTAATGGTAAAACACGGTAAAGTATGACAGATTTACAAGGAAGGAAGACGGTTAAAAAGAGTAATGTGAGACGATTAATGCTGTGTTAAACTGTTAAAGGGAAACGAGACACGATAAAGTATGAGATATTTACAAAAAGGGATGACGGTTAAAAACGGTGATACAGATAATGGTGATGTGAGAATTAATGGTGTTAAGGGTAAAACACGGCAAAGTTTGACAGATTTACAAGGAAGGAAGACGGTTAAAAAGTGTAATGTGAGATGATTAATGTTGTGTTGGACTATTAAGGGGGAGACACGGTAAAGTATGAGATATTTACAAAAAAGGAAGACGGTTAAAAAGGGTGACACAGTTAATGATGATGTGCGACAATTAATGGTGTGTAAGGCTGTTAAGGGTAAAACACGGCAAAGTATGACAGATTTACAAGCGAGTGAGATGATTAAAGGCGTAATACAGTTAATGGTGATATGAGAGGTTTAGTGACGTGTAAGACTGTTAAGACACGGTAAAGGTGTCTCACTTAATAGGAGAGATTTACAGGGAAAGATAAGGCGGTTAAAAAGGTCGATGTGATACGATTGATGGTGTGTAAGACTGTTAAAAGGAAGACGGTTAAAAAGGCCTGAAGTGGTAATGAATCGAATCGCGAACCTGAAGTGGCTAATGGGGCTCGAAGATGCTGGAATGGCGACCCCGCACCTGGCGACGCACAAGGTGGACCGATGATATAAGGAGAGTCGCCGGTAGTCGCTGGAGCCAGGCAGCGCAAGATTGGGCATTGTGGGTATCATTTCGTGAGACCTATATCCAGCAGTGGATGTCCATCGGTTGAAACGACGACGACGACGAAGACTGTTAAGGGTGAAATATGTTAAAGTATTAGAGATTAACAAGGAAGTAAGACTGTTAAAAGAGTGATACAGTTAAGGGTGATGTGAGATGAATAATGGTATGTCAGGCTATTAAGGATGAGACTTGGTAAAATATGAGATATTAACAAGGAAGGAAGATGATTAAAAAGGGTGATATGAGATGAATAATGGTGTAAGCTTGAGACACGGTACAGTATAAAGGCGAGAAATATGATGAGATATGTAAGACTGTTATGGGTATAAGTAGGATTCAACTTCAACAATAGTATCAGCTATTACCATAGAGTATTATGGTTTAAAACATGAGATGAGCAAATAGGTGAAAGTGGTCCATTGCATGAACCATATTTGTTATAGCCACATGCAAAGCTTTCTAAAAGTGTAGACTTATACATACATACATACATAGCATCACGCCTCATTCCCATAGGGGTAGGCAGAGACAACATCCTTCCACTTGCCACGATCCTTGCATATCTCCTTCGCTTCTTTCAATCTCATTAAACCTTTCATACAAGTTCGTCGGTTTAGAGTACTCTTGACCTGGCCGTTATTTAAAATGTCCTGGATTTGGTCCAGGAACGTTCGCCTCGGTCTTCCCCTTCCAACTTTCGCATTCACTCTTGACTCATAAATCCTTTTTGTCAGTCTCCTTTCATTCATTCTCTCTACATGCCCAAACCATCTAAGCATACCTTTTTCAATTTTAGTCACTACGTCTTCTTTTATACCACAACGTTCTCTTATCACACTATTTCTCACTCTGTCACTCAGTTTTAATCCACTCATGCTTCTCAACGCTCTCATCTCTACCGCATTTATTTTACTTTTGTAGACTTATAAAATTGTCAAAATAGGAAATCCGTGCTGTTCCACAATGGGTTCCATGGGAAGCCATATTGTGTCGTGAACACCGGTTTCTCATCGTAAACCTGTAATGAGTTATTTTCAAGGTTACATTTAACTATGATTTATAAAAGTGGAGCGTGACATCTCGTAGTTATTCAGTGGAAAAGCAATCACTGATTTGCATTAGTTAATGACGTTTCACTTTTTGATTGCACGCTTCGTAAATTGTCTGTCTTTTTATTGTTTGCTGTAGATGGAGTATTTGTAACCTTTATCTACCGGGAACTACGCGGGCGATGCTTCTGTGAAGTTGTTACATAAGATTGTACTTTAAATAATACAGTAAACTATAATTCAATGTACAGTTTTCAAGGTGGCGATAATAGCCACCATCATTATTATCAACCGGAAGAAGGTTGTTTTGCGTCAAAGTCAAGGGCAGGTGAGACTCTAATTATTAGTTTTCTGTTTATAATGCTGTCGTGATATGCGGTCCATAATAACAATGTAAACTAATATTATTAACTAGATTTTACCCGCTTAGGGTGATGGTATATAGCATAGAAGCCTTTCTCGATTAATGATAAAATGTTGAAGAGCATATTTAGCATTGTTGTGATTTGAAAGTCGATGAAACGAAAAAGAGACAGACATGAATTCATAAAATTGAACGTATGGTTCTATAGCTAAAAAGTTCCCCGAGTACATTTAGGGCCAGTTAAGGGAGTTATGTCTAGCTAAGGCTCCCCTAAGTACATTTAGGGCCAGTTAAATGGATTGTTTCTATAGCAAAGGGGTTCATTGAGCAAATTTTTGGCTAGTTAAAGTTGTTTCCATAGATAACGTGTCCTCTAATTATGTGCTGTTTTAGGGATTGGTGAAAAAGGCGAACCTTTAATATTCGACGTTATATTTCAATGCTTGTGATTCTCTTGAAGCCAAAATTTTGAAGATTTTGAATTTATTAAGATTTTCTTAATATTTCCCCAAAGTTGGAAAGTTGGCGGTGTGCTCCAGTCTCATGCTCCTGCGCCTGATCTCTCTCCTGTCGTGTCGGATGCTCGTCACATCGGAGTATGATAGTAAAGGAATAGAGAGGACACTTGTGTACTATGCCTGCCAATCCGCAGTGGTGCAGTATGTTGCGTCTAAGCTTTAAAAACCTTCTCTCATATGAGAGAAGAGGCCTGTGCCCAAAAATGGGACATTAATGGACTGCTACTTTCCTTACCTTACCAGAGATTGCGTTCAAGTAAACAAAGAAACTCTTGAGCGTTGTATTTTGAGTAAAAGTATGTGTTAAAAAAATAGGTACTATTGGTGTTTGGGATGAAAAAAGCAGTTAAATAGATCATTCCCAATCAACTCTCTACTGGAGATTGAAATGGGAGACAATCGTATTAACATTCTAATGTTTAAAGCTATGGGAAATTTATTGGCATTGTTTCCCATTGGAAAAACATGGCGCGTTGGGTAATAAAACGTCTTCCTATTGATTCACGCTTTTTTACGACATTAATCAAACGTCAACAGTTCAAATTTTTATGGACAATCTTTTATGGAGTGTTGAAGGTCTTATTATAACAAGAGGAAAATTTAGGGACAGGCACGTTCAACATCCTTAATTATTAATAAATGCCCTCCGCTTGTGTCTGCCTGTCTTTGTTGGCAATAAACTCAAAAACTACTAAAAGTATGTTCATACAATTATCACCAGTAGACATGGTGGCTTGTAGGGAAGATTTAGATATATAATTTGTAAAGATTTTATGTAAATTGGTTAAAATATATGGAAATTTTCGGGAAAAAACCTGCCTTTCACTATATTTGAACATAAATGGAGTAAAATTAATTCAATTGACATTCGCTGAAGATTAAATAATTTTCTCAGAATTTCCGAAGACGTTACAAAAAAATTTTCAACAATTGTCAAGTGAAAATGCAAATGCAGGTCTCTCAATGAAACTGTGACAAGTAATAGTCAGCATTTAGGGCAATTACTATCACTCACAGAAAACTTCCAGAAAGAAACCAAATAGAAAAGCCAAACTTTGAAGGAATTCTGATCATTAATCGAAATAATGAAAAATAAAGAGAAGCCAATATCAGAGAAGCGAAAAGACAACAAAATAAAGTAAATAGCAAGAAGTGTATTAGGAGTAAGGCGAAGCGAATAAAATAAATTTAAAAAAATAAAAGAAAAACCAAGTCCAGGAAAGTACAATCAGTTTGCAGAAATTTAATATGGCAATGGAAAGGGCGCATGATGAGAGAAAAGAAGGAAAAATTGACGAGAACAAAAAGCAAAAGAAGCAATGAAAGAATCGATAGGAAGATGAAGAAATTAGCACGTAAAAAATGACTATGTATCTCAAAGGATCAGTACATAACAGAAGCATTAGAAGAGGCACACGTCTTTTTCCTACCGTCTGGTGCAGGTGCTTGCTGGCCAAGGTTGCTTCAGCGAATATTTGCACCAGATCGTTGGCCGTGAGGAAACGCCCGCCTGTCATGAGTGTGGTGGTCCTGTAGATACGGCGCACCATACTCTGCCAGAGTTTTCAACATGAGCATATCTTGTAGTCGCTGGTTAGAGGAGATAGAGAGCATAATGGGGGTAAAGTTGGGTAGAGGAAAGTTGCGGAGACAAATGTGAGCCTAAGAGCTGAAGCCCTCTCTTGCCGTCAGAGGAGTCTGGGTGGCAAAAGTTGCACGTATGCACTTCGTGCTTCACCCTATTGAGTAGTAGGTCCTTATAGTCGGTGTCATTCTGGTCACTAGAGTGGAACGCGGTTAAGGAACCTCTAGTGATCTAACTCATAGATGAGGAGGGATCCGCTGGGTTTTAGTGGGTATTCTGGTATTTGTGAGTCCTATAGCCCCGATTGGAAAAGTCTTTCATCGAGGTACGTTAAGATCCGATCCGATTACCGAAAATATAATTTTTTTATTTGAAACTACAGCAATAAAGGCTTATGTTATTATTTATTTATAGTAATCTTAGGTATTTCATGTCTCTCTATTCTGATCCCCTTTCCCCCTCTTGCCCACTAATATTTTAGCACAGGGGTCGGCAACCAAAAGGCCGCAAGCATACAAATAACTGTCACGATAAATATAGTTAAAAAGCCAAATTGTATTTATAAGAATACCCTCATAACATTTGTGGCCATTCTGTAACAAATGTTGCTGACCGATGTTTTAGCTGGAGAAAAGTAATGTTTGTTTAAATAATAGAGACATTATATTTATTTAAATCCAATCTCATAATTTTGATTTCCCATGTAATGCTTAGATGGTTTGGGCACGTAGAGAGAATGAATGAAAGGAGACTGACAAAAAGGATTTATGAGTGAAGGGTGAATGGGATAGTTAGAAGGGGAAGACCAAGGCAAATGTTCCTGGACCAAATTCAGGACTTTTTAAATAAGGGCCAGGTCAAGTGTAGTCTAAACCAACGAATTTGTATGAAAGGTTTAATGAGAATGAAAGAAGCTACGGAGCTATGCAAGGATCGTGGTAAGTGGAAATCTCTATGGGAATGACACTTGATGCTGTATGTATGTTAAGCTCATGCGATTCCATATAAGCATAATATGATCTCTCATGAAAATTGCCTCATTGGTCTAGTGGTTAGCATGTTCGACTACAGACATGAGGTCCTGGGTTCGAGTCCCGGGTCGGGCCAATTCAAAAATCAATATTGAGTTTTCTATTAAGATTTTCTCAATATTTGCCCGAAGTTGGGAAGTTGGCGGTGTGATCCACCCCCGTGCCTCGGAGAGCACGTTAAGCCGTCGGTCCTGCGCCTGATCTCTCTCCGGTCGTGTCGGATTCCCGTCACATCGGACTATGAGAGTGAAGGAATAGAGAGTGCACTTGCTGTGTACTATGCCTGCCAATCCGCAGTGGAGCAGCATGGTGGGTCAATGCTCTAAAAACCCTCGCTCCTTGGAGCGAGGAGGCCTGTGCCCAGCAGTGGGACGTTAATGGGCTGCTACTTACTTACTTACTACAAACAAAGTCGTAGGGATAATCTAGTAGTGATTATAATAATGCCATAGGTGTTTTTGAATGTGATTATAAAACAGTCGTGAGCTAATTTACAAACAATTATAAAACAAATCGTGTCGGAGTAAAATGGCGGCAGGAATGCAGTTTCCGCGTTGAATAGCTCGACTTCATTATTATATTAATTAACAAATTATAAAACGCTTTATACATGTAGGCTTTTGAATCTTCAAATATCGTTTTAGTGGGTTTTCTGTCGCATCAGTAAGTCTGACTCGTGGGTCCGGAAGCGTTAAAGAATTTCCTAGAGAACAAACAGGAGATGTAAGTAGTATTGGGCAATATAAATCGGTATTTCAAAAAATATCGATACATGTTCGCGAAATATCGATTCAATTCGATATTATTGAATGTAATATCGATATATCTTATCTGATATACCAAATATTGTGTCACATTCCATTCTTTTAAATCTCCAACATTGTCAATTTGAGTTGAAATAAATGGGAAACCCCCGATTATAGCAAAATAGGCTTTGCAATAACGAAACGCAGACAACTCTTCACGAGGGCAGCACTAGTAGCAAAGCTTTTATAATCTGTGGTGTCTATGGTCACTTGTCTTGGTCTTTGGCTTCGTTTTCAGGGCAGGTTAACCTCTAAAAGTTGTCTGTTTTGCTTAATACATTTTAATATTTAACTATGGCGGCTAGCTCAGTTCCATCTGAACGACTATTCTCGAAAGCCACACGGGTTCTTACAGAGCAGAGAAGCAGATTTCAAGCCAAAAGGGCACATAAAATTTTGATTGCAAGGTTTAGGGAGAAAGTACTGGGATAAATCTTTCATATTGGTATAGTTTTTGGGTAAATATGGCTTTTGGGTCGTATGGCCTGGGATTCTTTTTCGTATAAAAAAGTTGATTTGTTTTAAAGATCTCTCTTAAGTTTTGTTAAATACAAGTAAATACTTAAGATATTTTTAAAATATCGATTTATAGCACAGTATCGATTGACACTACAATATATTATATCGAAAAAAAATCGATATTTTTTTACATGACATCCCTAGATGTAAGTTCTTATGGCAGTCCAAATTCGTCTTTCACGTCCCACCCCAGGAATATAATGATTAAATTAGTTACAAAGACACCGACTCCAAATATAAGAAAACGAAGAACACTATAAAAGAATACGCAATTATTTCTTACTTTTTAGAGCATATTAATATATTTGTAAGTCAGTTTTGAAAGCGGTTCTTTTTTTGTTAAAATTTTTTATTTTTTTTTATTTTTAGTGAATCTGAAGTAAATGTTGCAATGCAGCAACAAACGTAAGCTCATTGCTATTCGATTACAGACACTTATATTTTCTGCCATAAACTGGACCGTTACTGTAAGCCGTTGAGGAGATCCATTGAACTTCATATTTAACTACGACTAGTACTTGTCCATACCGAAATTACGGTAGGCAACTCAAATATCTGGATAGTTTATAGAAGATTCTGCCGAGTATCGTTGATTTGCTCCTAAGAATTGAAGAGTTCCGTCACTTTGTCATGGATTCCGTCATCAGAACCTAACCAAACTATCACAAAACAACCCTTGAAGTATATCTTTTCCAATAAAAAAAGAATCATCGAAATCTTAATGCAAATTTAACACTTATCCGGTTTTCTCATGGATTCCATCATCAGAACTGGTTTAATAAAAAATGGGACCCTATGACGAGCACCACCTTTCATTTTAAAAAAAATCATCAAGATCGGTCCAGCCAGTCGGGAGATATGAGGTAACAAACATAAAAATACCGACATCACCGACATAGCTCTACGAATCGCGAACCTGAAGTGGCAATGGGCGGGGCACATAGTCCGACGAACCGATGGACGTTGGGGTCGGAAAGTGCTGGAATGGCGACCCCGCACTGGACGACGCAGTGTAGGAAGACCCCCCACAAGGTGGACCGACGATATAAGGAGGATCGCCGGTAGCCGCTGGAGCCAGGCGGCACAAGATCGGGTCTTGTGGGCATCATTTCGTGAGACCTATGTCCAGCAGTGGACGTCCATCGGTTGAAGCGACGACGACGACGACGAAACATAAAAAAAAATTACAGACGAATTGATAACCTCCTCCTTTTTCTGAAGTCGGTTAAAAAAGAGTTGATCGCATTATCAAAAACTTTCATATAAAAATTTCTCCGCCCCTTACAAGTTTTATACGAGAAAAACTGACGGATTCAGCGGTTTAGGTGTTAAAGCATAACAAACAAACTCACTTTTGGATCTAAGGATAGGTGTTATATGTATGACGGATTTCCGATACTTGTATTGTATCACCCAAACACCGGTCCCGTCGGATAACGGGCGTACAGTTAGGTGCGAGGGAGACGGCTGCAAAATCCACAGGGTGCGAGCGAGACAGCTGCGATCAAATTGTGCACGCGCAAGTGGAGTGTGAAGAATGCAGGGTTGCCAATTACGTCATATGATTTTAAAAATACTTTATCCTTTTCTTTCTATATATATAACAGATATCCAGGCACCTATTGACTCATCACGATATCTCTGGAACCATAAGGCGTAGAGACTTGAAATTTGGTAGGAATATTCCTTTTGCCGAATAGAGGTCAGGATTTTGCGAAATTCTACCCCCATGGGTGGTTGCGGGGGTGTTAATTAAAGAAATTCAAATTTCCACATTTAAATAAAATCAAACTTCACTTTTACAAACTATATCTTTTATGGTATGTATAACTTGGGCAGTTTTTTTTTTGACTTAATGGAATCTATCAAAAGTAAATTTTTGGAAACTCCACCCTCAAATGGCAGTGCAGATATGTTTCTTATTTGTAAAACAATTTGCCTAAATTAATGAAAATGCTACCAAAAAGACATTCCACGCAGACGAAGCCGCGGGTTCAGCTATTATATCTATATATATAAAAGAGATATCCAGGTATCTTATCAGGCGTAGAGACTTGAAATTTGGTAGGAATACTCCTTTTGCCGAGTGGAGCTCAGCTACGAACGGGGTTATCGAAATTTCACAAGCAAGGGAGGTTGCGAGGTGGTTACGCGTATGTTTCGTATTTGTTAAACAATTTGCCTAAATTAATGAAAATACTACCCAATATACAGTCCACGCAGACGAAGTCGAGGGTTCACCTAGTATATCATAAAATAAAAACAAGCTGTAGAGAGGCGCTATTGGCCTAAGCTGTGGACTGTTGGACTTGTTATGCTATTAATTTAAGATTAAATGTTTTATCTATTTTTTCTTATGACGTTATCAAGTAACTTTTTTTATTGCTGCAGGTTAGCCTATGATCACATCTGATTGTAAGTAATGATATATTATATTCGCAACGCGCTAATTTGATAAAAGACAATTTACTTTTTATGGTTTCTACACACCATCGTACCGGAACACAAATCTCTTGTTTAGCGGCATCTCTTTCTGGTAGTTTCTAATTCTGCGTTTGGATTGGTGGGAAGCTTCGGCCGCGGTTAGTTACCACTCTACCCGCAAAGATATTCGTGTTCTAGTTCGATGATGCGATGCTTTCAATCAGATGTGATCACAATCATGAGAAAACTGGTGAAAAATTTTGAGAAAGAACATAGGCTTGTATTGGACTTCGTAAACATTGAAAAATTTCATATAAAAATTACCTCATCCCTTATAAGTTTTACACGAGAAAAAGTAGCGCATAACCTACTCGAGGAATCGGTCTATCTTTATATTAAAATTCATTATAATAGACTCAGCGGTTTAACCATTAAAGTATAAAAGAAAGAAAACTTAATTCAGAGTCGTGTGTGGAGCGGCGACGCAGGGATGCCACCGTCCATGTGGCGGGTTGAATGGACTGTTAGCGGTTAGATTTAAGAGGAAAATTTGATCTAAATGGAAGTGAAGTGTCCGCGCAAGAGGTGATATGAGGCGAAGGAAGAAAAGAATCGCGTGCACGTACCTGGAGTGTCGGGCTCCCCTGCTACTTCTAGGAATAGGGCTGTTCACGGGCGAGGTTGCGATGGCAGTAAACACTATCACTCAGTCTTACACGTTCAGCGGCTCACTCCTTCGATAGGTCATGCTGTTATCGAGCACTCCCGGTCGTCTAGGTGGTTAGCGAGCACTTGCGTTCATCCGGCGCGCGTCTGTCGGTAGTTCACGAGTGACAGTCGGCTGGAGCGGTCGACTTTTGAAACTGTCGCGTTCCTAGTTATTATTATTAATGAGTTTGTTGATATCAGAAACATTAAGTGATCGAACATTATAATCCGAGTTAATTAATAAAGTTTTTGATTGCACCTACATTATCCACGAACGCCTACAGTATGGATGCCATTAATGACGATGTCGGCGAACTCTACGCCCTCTATGCTTTATGCTCTCCTTCTCTCTTATTCGCTGGCATATATGTATTAAAAATGAACAGTTTCATTTAATTTATTAAATAAATTGATTGATTGCGCAGCATCCAAACCATAGCAAGTGATTCAAATGCTGTGCAACCGCCACACAGCTCCAAAAATATAAACTCACTTTTGTAGCCTATGTAGAAATCATAAGAGGTAAATTGTCTCTTAACAAATCAGCGGGCTTCCTTAGATTTTATCATCACTTATCATGAGATGTAATCACAATCAAGCGGTAACCAGTCTGCAATATAAAATGGCATTAACAAGTGAACTTAACAAGTGTAAAGAATTTGGATCGTGTGGCAGCCCTTAATCGAAACCTGCTCGTGCCTGACGCACAGCACGCACGTTTAATACGATATACGGATACTTCCTGCACTTTTATGGTGTCCCCGCGGCGCGGCTCCTTAGCTTTAATGGGACTCGTTCTAACCATATACACTTTGCTGGCCCTCTGTATATTCATTGTTTACAACCACTATTTGTCATGCTTTTTGAGAGAGATGAAAGAATTTGTATACTTGGGAACTAAATGCAGGGAATATGGTAAATAGTGCTCTGCACGCCTTTATGAATGGCCAGATGGTGTCTCAAAGGGCAAAGTGGAAGAGGTGGTGCCAATTATGTGTGGTAGGAATAGTTGGGTATGGCAGAAGAAGCATAAATGTTGTAGATATTTATGAGATAAATAGGGAATGGGAAAGTTGTAAAGGGCCAAGGACCAAGGCGAACGTTCCTGGACCAAATCCAGGGCAAGAGTACTCTAGTTCATGCGGATATATCTTCGAGACGAAGATACGAGCGGAATTCTTTGCGGTAGGCGAAACACGACTTTTCGCGGCGGATGCGTAAGCGTAGGGTACTTGGGAAAAACGTTACGCGGCACCGTCAAGACATAAAAACCAAAGTACTGTCAAAAGTGGCATCACCATTTCGTCAGTGGCTTAGATGGTTTGGGCACGTAGAGAGAATGAATGAAAGGAGACTGAAAAAAGGGATTTATGAGTCAAGAGTGAATGGGGAAGACCAAGGCGAACGTTCCTGAACCAAATCCAGGACATTTTAAATAAGGGCCAGGTCAAGAGTACTCTAAACCGACGAACTTGTATGAAAGGTTTAATGAGAATGAAAGAAGCGAAGGAGATATGCAAGGATCGTGGCAAGTGGAAGGATGTTGTCTCTGCCTACCCCTATGGGAATGAGGCGTCATGTTATGTATGTATTTATTTGTAATGGCTTTGTTTTGTAATAACTGTATGCGTCAGACTAAGTAACAGTATCTTTTTTTATGCTCGCCCGATGAGGTACCCAGCGGATACCTCTTCATCCGTGTGTTGGAGGCCAGACGATCGCTGACGTATTCAGCTCTGACATCCCCTGATAAATCCAACTTAAAACTTCAGTTCAGAGAACGCAGACGGGTAAAATTGAATCTCCCTTTCCTTATCTAGTGGCTTCTGTTATATGATAACAGCCTCACAGAAGCCACTGCCTTCCAAACTGACTCACCATTAAAGACAGCGCACACTTTGCATGGAAGTAACAAGTCGCTCTCAGCCAGCGAGTTCAAGATGTAGCGCTAGGGTCTCCAAGCCTAGGAATATGCTAATTGATATGCACTATGCGACCACCCCCACTCTGACCTTTTCTTTCCACGTTTCTTGATAAACTTTGAAAATCAAAGCTTATGCAATGTTGAATGCTTATCTCGCACACTAGACTTGAGTAATTCGAAAGGTTCAAAGAAGGTTGTTAAACTACCGGAGACGATGTTCACCACGACGTCAAATAATGATTAAAACATTAAAAAAATTGCAGAAATCATCCACAAAGATTGTCGTCTACCTTTGAGTGTTTTCCGAAATCACAGGAATCGACAGGGAAAGTGATTTTGCGTGATTTTTTTCAACATGCGGAATATTTGCGTAGAAAAACACGTTACATTCAAAATTGAAAATTAAACAATAAGAGTATCCTTTCATATTATCTATTATGTATATTTCGGAGAATAAGAGAGAAGGAGAAGAAGCACGGGCATAGGGTTTTCTGCCGACATCATCGTTAGTGTGGATCACATCCATGTGGGCGTTGGCGAGTAACGTTGGTGCCTTCAAACGCTTTATTAATTAACAACTCATTAATAATAAAAGTAAAAGTAAAAAGTAAGTAGCAGCCCATTAACGTCCCACTACTGGGCACAGGCCTCCTCACTCCGAGGAGCGAGGGCTTTTAGAGCATAGACCCACCATGCTGCTCCACTGCGGATTGGCAGGCATAGTACACAAGTGCACTCTCTATTCCTTCACTCTCATAGTCCGATGTGACGGGAATCCGACACGACCGGAGAGAGATCAGGCGCAGGACCGACGGCTTAACGTGCTCTCCGAGGCACGGGGGTGGATCACACCGCCAACTTCCCAACTTCGGGCAAATATTGGGAAAATTTTAATAGAAAACTCAATATTGAATTGGCCCAACCCGGGACTCGAACCCAGGATCTCACGTCTGTAGTCGAACATGCTAACCACTAGGCCAATGAGGCAGTTTCATTAATAATAATAGCTGGGAACGCGACAGTTTCAAAAGTCGCCCGCTCCGGCGGACTGCCACTCGAGAACTACCGAGAGACGCGCGCCGGATCTTCACTATTGACTCTGGCCCACGCCGATAGACCGATAGCGCCAGCGTTCCACAGACTATTGCACTCCGAGATATCCAGGTATCTATTGAATCATCACGATAACTCTGGAACCATAAGGCGTAGAGACATGAAATTTGGTAGGAATATTTCTTTTGCCTAAATTAATGAAAATGTTACCTAAAAAATATTCCACGCAGACGAAGTCGCGGGATCAGCTAATTTGCATATAAATTAATTGGTATATCAGTCTTTGTTAATAACTCATTAGGACTTATCCCGGACACCCGAGAGCAATAATCTTATTCACAGATGAAAAGGGTTCTGCTGGGTTTTAATGAACACTGTTAGGCCTCCTCTTTCGCCGAGTCCCTTCCTGGTCGGAGTTGGCGTGTAAATACATTTCTCAGGCAAAAATAGTAGTGAATCCTAAGCAAACGAAATCACAAGCATAATATATGTTTACCATACCGCCTCTGCGTGTTATTATACAGACGCCAAGGTTTCAATAATTGAATATCGTAAATTAATGCGGCTTTCATTCATTGTCTCTGATAGTTAATGAATCGACGATTTGTAATGAGGACAATGCCGCTGCGAAGGTTCCGATGTAACTTAATATAATATACAATACAATATCACTAGTTTATTCCCGCGACGTCGTACCATTAAAGTAAAAAGTAAATAGCAGCCCATTAACGTCCCACTGCGTGACTGAAGGCTTAACGTGCTCTCTGAGGCACAGGGATGGAGCACACCGCCAACTTCCCAACTTCGGGAAAATATTGAAAAAATCCTAACAGAAAACTCAATATCCACTTTTTTTTACTTATATTATTTAAGTTAAACAAACAAGAGGTAAAAAAGAATTGATAAATGTAACAATAAATATGTTTTTTTACATTTATATAAGCTCATTGCCATTTGATTACAGACAGTTATATATTCTTCTACAAACCTCACCCTTACTGTAAGCCTCTGAGGAGTTCCGTTGCTCATCATATTTGACTATAACCATGTTACGGTAGGTGAATCAAATATCCGGATAGCCTATAAAAGATTATGCCGTGTCTCGTTAATTTGCTCCTAAAAATTGAAGAGTTCCGTTACTTTCTCATGGATCCCATGGTCAAAACCTAACCAAACCGTCATCGAAATCGGTTGGTGCAATCTTGAGTTATCCATCCATTTGTCGCGCACATGCTCAATGCAAATTTAAAACTTATACGTATTTTTCATGGATGCTATCTAAAAATGACGATACAGCCCTTTTTTCGCATTTAAAAGTATATACATACATAACATCACGCCTCATTCCCATAGGGGTAGGCAGAGACCACGTCCTTCCACTTGCCACGACCTTTGCATATCTCCTTCGCTTCTTTCATTCTCATTAAACCTTTCATACAAGTTCATCGGTTTAGAGTACTCTTGACCTGGCCCTTGTTTAAAATGTCCTGGATTTGGTCCAGGAACGTTCGTCTTTCGCCATTTCGCCAATTAATCTAATCAATGGACCTCATGCGGAAGCTCAGACTCATTCAGCGTGCGATGGAGAGGGCTATGCTCGAAGTTTCTCTACGTGATCGAATTCGAAATGAAGAGATCCGTAGTAGAACCAAAGTCACCGGCATAGTTCTACGAATCGCGAACCTGAAGTGTCAATGGACGGGGCATATAGTCCGAAGGACCGATGGACGTTGGTGGCCGAAGGTGATGGAGTGGCGACCCCGCACCGGACGGCGCAATGTAGACAGACCCCCACAAGGTGGACCGATGATATACGAGTAAAGAGCCAGGCGGCTTAAGATCGGGTCTTGTGGACGTGATTACGTGAGACCTATGTCCAGCATTGGACGTCCATCAGTTGAAGTGACGACGACGACGAATCTAATCAAAAGTAGCCTATGTCTTTTCTCAGGTTCTAGACTATCTGTGTACCAAATTTCATCTTAATCGGGTCAGTAGTTTAGCAGTTTTGAACAAACATACAGATTTGACGGAGGTGTATGTTTCTCTCAAGCAAGCGTTATATAGCAATGCGTGACGGCTCAGTCTCAATCAATACCCACTAAATACGTTTGAAATATGTATTAAATCTATACAACCTTCACGTTGACCAGGATTTGCAGTGATTGTGGGTGCTATAGACCGATAAATGCCTATAATCGGATAGGCATGAATTGATGCCATTAGGAGAAGCCTTGAACCACTGTAAAGCGACCTCGGATGCTTTTCAGAGGAACTAGAGCATGTTATGTTGTAGTACTCTAGAATATTGTGGACTATTTGAGAAAAGGCTATATTTTTTATTTTTTTATTTATAACAAACGGCTATATTATACAGGTTCACGATCCAATGAGCTACATATGATACATAGTTGTACTAAGTTTTGAAAGTTCAAAATTCATATATGAACATAAGGCTATTTTTATTTATTTACATGTTTCCAATCCAATGAGTCACATATGATACATAGATACATTTTTGTACAAAGTTTTGCAAGTGCAAAATATTTTACAGGTGTCCAATGCAATGAGTCACATATGGTACATAGATACATTTTTGTACAAATTTTTGCAAGTTCAAAATATTTTACAGGTTTCCAATCTAATGAGTCACATATGATACATAAATACATTTTTGTACGAAGTTTTGAAAGTTCAAAATATTTTACAGGTGTCCAATCCAATGAGTCACATATGGTACATAGATACATTTTAGTACAAAGTTTTGCAAGTTCAAAATTCATATATGATCATAAGGCTATATTTTACAGGTTTCCAATGCAATGAGTCACATATGATACATAAATACATTTTCGTACAAAGTTTTGCAAGTTCAAAATTCATATTTGAACATAAGGCTATATTTTACAGGTTTCCAATCCAATGAGTCACATATGATACATAGATACATTTTTGTACAAAGTTTTGCAAGT
>JACTOM010000081.1:797651-816196 GCA_015832385.1 Elymnias hypermnestra
TGAAAGGAGACTGACAAAAAGGATTTATGAGTCAAGAGTGAATGCGAAAGTTGGAAGGGGAAGACCGAGGCGAACGTTCCTGGACCAAATCCAGGACATTTTAAATAACGGCCAGGTCAAGAGTACTCTAAACCGACGAACTTGTATGAAAGGTTTAATGAGATTGAAAGAAGCGAAGGAGATATGCAAGGATCGTGGCAAGTGGAAGGATGTTGTCTCTGCCTACCCCTATGGGAATGAGGCGTGATGCTATGTATGTATGTATGTATGTATTATTTAAATATACACAGCTTTATACTTATAAATGCTTCACTATTTGAATTTATATATTTTAGCACTAATTGTCTTTAAAACACGAGGCATTTCGACTATCTTCACAAAATTGTTCCGATCATTAAAGTTACCTCGTATTGCACAACATTTTGTTATATTGCACAATGTTTTTGGTATTTCAGAGCTATCAGTGTTGTCACCCAACTATTGAAAAGTTTGAATTAGTTTTTGGACCTTATTTGCACTGCTTTTAAAGCGGAGCATGTCCTATTTATGTATTGTCATCTTAATTCAGAATTTCGTGATTATTTTATGATGTTAAAGATAAAAATATATTGTTTTATAGTTGTCTTTAATGAGATCACTGTTAATCAAACAATGACTCGGTCTAGACGTTTTCTGAAATGTCGCAATATGTAGTCTCGCTGTCACTCGGGTTGACAATGTGAGATTTACTGTAAAGTATATTGTAATATAATTTGCAGATAATTAAATTACTTTAACGTTGATATGAGTTACAAAAATTATATATGTCGGAGTGCAAGAGTCTGTGGGACGCTGGCGCCATCTGTGTATCGGCGTGGGGGCTGAGTCAATAAGTGGCAGCTCGGCTCGTTTCTCGGCAGTTCTCGAGTGGCGGTCGGCCGGAGTGGTCGACTATTGAAACTGTAGCGTTCCTAGCTATTATTCTTAATGGGTTTGTATAAATTGATATCGGGAACATTAAGTGATTGAACATAATAATCCGAGTTAATTAACAAAGTGTTTGATTGCACCTACATTACCCACGAACGCCCACAGTAAAAGAAATTAAATAATAGATCCCATTAATGATGATGTCGGCGGAGAACCCTACGCCCCTGTGCTTTATGCTTCTCAGTTCTCTTTTATTCTTAGACATATATAACTAGCTGTTTTTCACAATGTCGCCTGCTTAGTTCCCGATTCTTTAGTATAAAAATATAAAATGCGTGAATAACATTAAACAGAGATCAAATTTATATATACGAAAATCAATCGTTAGTCTCGCCAAAGTTTGAGAACAGCTGGACTGATTTGGCTAATTTTGGTTTTGAGTTTAGAAGTCCTAGTAAGGTTGCCTGACCGGTCGTGTCGGATTCCCATCACATCGGACTATGAGAGTGCAGCAGCTCGCTCCTAGGAGTGAGGAGGCCTGCGCCCAGCAATGGGACGTTAATAGGCTGCTACTTACTTACTTTTAGTAAGGTTTAAAAGGTGAATAAATATGAAAAAGATTCTTGGTATTAATGTAAAAACAACAATTTCTCTTCCCTTTAGTCGTTCAGAAATCTAGGTAAAGTGAAGTTCTTTTTACATTTTTTTTTTGGTTATATTGTCCAGAACGACTAAAAAGTCAAAAACGACGGCGGCATTGACCGAAATTTTACTAGCAGGATAAATGCAGGGTGGATGAAGTGGAGGCAGGTTTCGGGAACACTTTCCTTGGTCAGTGGGTGTCGCGTGGTCACGGCGTGATCACTTTCCACTTGGCGCAGATCCTCTCGGGGCACGGGTGCTTCGCGAGGTATCTGTGCCGGGTGGCCCGTAGGGAGCCCTCTGAGGAATGCCACGAGTGTAGATCCGCCGTGGACATGGCGGAGCACACGCTTGCGGTGTGCCCCAGTTGGGATTTTTTCGAACTGTGTTTAGCTGTTAGCCCTACTGGCTTTTACAGAGCCAGAGATCTGCCCTAGTGGCCGTATTAGGGTCGACCGACCTGTCTCTGCCCACCGTCGTGCGAGCGATGGTGGAGCGGAGGGAGTGTTGGAGTGCGGTGGCCTCCTTTAGCGACGAGGTGATGTCGCTGAAAGAGGCCGCGGAGCGGCGTCGGGAGGCGNGAGTCAATAAGTGGCAGTCCGGCGCGTCTCTCGGCCGTTCTCGAGTGGCGGTCGACGGTTGAAACTGTCGCGTTCCTAGCTATTATTCTTAATGAGTTTGTGTAAATTGATATCGGCAACATTAAGTGATTGAACAGTATAATCCGAGTTAATTAACAAAGTGTTTGATTGCACATACATTACCCACGAACGCCCACAGTATAAGAAATTAAATAATGGATCCTATTATTGACGATGTCGGCGGTGAACCCTACGCCCCTGCGCTTTATGCTTCTCAGTTCTCTATTATTCTCCGACATATATAACTAGCTGTTTTCCACAATGTCACCTGCGTACTTCCCGATTCTTTAGTATAAAAATGTAAAATGCGTGAATAACATTAAACAGAGATCAAATTTGTATATACGAAAATCAATCGTTAGTCTCGCCAAAGTTTGAGAACGGCTGGACTGATTTGGCTAATTTTGGTTTTGAATTTAGAAGTCCTAGTAAGGTTGCCTGACCTCTCCGGTCGTGTCGGATCCCCATCACATCGGACTATGAGAGTGAAGGAATAGAGAATGCTCTTGTGTACTATGCCTGCCAATCCGCATTGGAGCAGCGTGGTTGGTCTGTGCTCTAAAAACCCTCGCTCTTCGGAGTGAGGAGGCCTATGCCCAGCAGTGGGACGTTAATAGGCTTTTAGTAAGGTTTAAAAGGTGGATAAATATGAAAAAGATGCTTAGTATTAATGTAAAAATAACAATTTCTCTTACCTTTAGAGACCACTTATATTTGTCAAACATTTGATTTCGTCCTGCCGTTTAGAAATCAATTGAAGTGAAGTTTTCTTACATATTTTTGGTTATAATGTCAAGAACGGCTAAAACGTCCAAAACGACGGCGGCATTGACCGAGATGTACTAGCAGGATAAATGCAGGTTGGATGAAATGGGGGCAGGTCTCGGGAACACTTTGCGATGCCAGAATGCCCCTCAAACTAAAGGGGAAAATTTATAAGACGATCGTAAGGCCTGTCATCCTGTATGGATCAGAGTGCTGGACCACCAAAGGGGAGAATGAAAGGAAATTGCATGCAGCGGAGATGCGAATGTTGAAATGGATGTGTGGAGTGACAAAATTATATGAAAATTATATGATATTAGAGGAAGTGTGAAAGTAGCACCAAGTACCGAGAAGTTAAGGAGTGGAAGGTTATTCTAGTATGGACATGTCATGAGAAGGGAGGGTCAATCAAATCAAATCAAATCAAAATATTCTGTATTCAAGTAGGCTTAAAAAAGCACTTTTGAATCGTCAGTAGTCTGTCCGTTGGTAACAAATCTACCACCGGTTCGGAAAGTTGATTCCGCTGAGAAGAAGCCGGCAAGAAACTCAACGGTTACTCCTTTTAACATAGCTTTTTTGTAGGTTACAATGTGTTTAGCTTTCATATGCAACTGGAATCATGTCCAAACATCTTTGTCGCTTAAATAATCTTCCACATTATAATATGCCTTTTTTATTAGGACATTTTTAACATACTTCTTAAAACTATGTGGAGGCAAACCCAGAAGTGATTCAGGTATCTTATTAAATATGCGTATGCTCAACCCGACAAATGACTTCTGAACCTTTTTCACTCTAAAATATGGCATTACAAGTTTGTGTTTATTTTTTGTATTAAAATTGTGCGTTTCGCTCCTTTTGTTGGATAGCCATGTATGCAAGGGGGTCCTAAATATGATGGTAAGCGGCAGGGCCGGGAGAGGGCGACCAAAAAAGTGTAGATAAACCGTGTGAAAGAGGATATGTGTGTGAGGGCTGTGAATGTAGAAATGACAGCGGATAGAGTGAAGTGGCGAAAGGAAACATGCTGACCCCACCTTGTGGGAATAGGGCAAGAAAATGAAAAATGATGATGTCAAAGTTTGATTTTCGTCCCGTCGTTCAGAAGTTATTTTTAAATAAATGCCTTTGATTTTTATTTCATTGGTTTTTGACATTGACAGCCAACAATTTCTGATCACAAGTATAATATCTTGGCGGGAATATGGTTGTAAAGGTCGCGTGTTTTTGTTAACGAATTCTTTTTGTTCCGGTTAGGTTTTGGCCACATTTTTGACTGAAATTAGTTAATGTTCGTTTGCCGCGCCCGATCACACTTTTCGTAACGCTATCGCCCCGCATACACTAGCTTACTCGCCAAATCGTACCTAAAGAATTTTGAGATTTATTTGATAAATAACAGTTTCTATCTGTATCTTTATATTCGTATTTTCTTTTACAGAGCCATCAACAGAGTCTAAGGATCGCTTACAAGAATTTTGAAGCGTAAAACTATTTCCTCATAGAAATTCCTTAAAAAAGTGAAGTGAAGTGACTCATTTCAAGTGTAATTCAGTGATAGTGAACCAGTGTATCAGTGTATGATGTGTACGGAGTATGGGTGAGCCGCTGCACAAGACCTGCGTGAGGGTGAACTCCGCTGAAGATGATGATGAGGCCCGGGATGAAGTGGACCATGAGTTACCAAAGAAGAACCCCTTTGAACGGGTGAGTAATATTGAATTTTAAAGTTGTCACTTTCACTATAAGATACCGAACTGAATGGTAAATGAAGCGACGTGGCGACGCTTCGCCACGACTTGTCACGCGCAATTATAGTCTTGTTAATTTTCTGACAAGATAACACAGAAAGAGATACCGAACCGACTAGGAAGTGAGGCGATGTGGCGACGCTTTAGCAATTAATAAGACTATAAATATATAAGAAGTATTATTAAAATCTGTCCAGTATAGTATTTGACAATAGAACCTTGTTATTCGTCGCTTCAACCGATGGACGTCCACTGCTGGACATAGGTCTCACGAAATGATGCCCACAAGACCCGATCTTGTGCCGCCTGGCTCCAGCGGCTACCGGCGATCCTCCTTATATCNATTAGAATTAGAGTGTGGAAAAGAAAAGAAAAATCCAAAATTTGACAATTCAAAAGTGCTGTAATATGCCTACTTGAATAAAGATATTTTGATTCGATTTGATTTGGTCCACCTTGTGGGGGGTCTTCCTACACTGCGACGTCCAGAGCGGGGTCGCCATTCCAGCACTTTCCGACCTTGTTATTAGAACCTTGTTATTGGTCAATATTATTACGAGTATGGTCGAATTTCGACCACAAGTTATACTAAATAAACAAACAGCTGGCTGTAATTCGTCTCCTCATTTCTGNATGCTTTATCTAAAAATCGCATTGCGCGTTTCACTTTTGTAAATCATTTTCTGGGAAACACCAACAATTTATCGGTTCTTATTAAAGTGACATCATTAATGATTGTGAAATTAACTTACACATTTTATAGCCAAAAATGATAACAAATTCAAAAATTCTTTAGTTGCTTTTGTATTAATTTATGATGATATAGGAGAACGACTTAGAATCTAAAGTTACTACTGCAACAAACTCAGTCGGTTGTCCTTTTACCTCGTCATCATTACGCTTTTATGAATAGCCAGATGGTGTCTCAAAGGGCCAGACTGGCTGTGCATGGAAGAGTGTTGATACATAACTGAAAGGAGACTGGCAAAAAGGATTTATGAGTCAAGAGTGAATGCGAAAGTTGGAAAGGGAAGACCAAAGCGAACGTTCCTGGACCAAATCCGGGACATTTTAAATAAGGGCCAGGTCAAGAGTACTTTAAACCGACGAACTTCTATGAAAGGTTTAATGCGAATGAAAGAAGCGCAGGAGATATGCAAGGATCGTGGCAAGTGGAAGGATGTTGTCTCTGCCTACCCCGAAGGGAATGAGGCGTAATGCTATGTATGTATGTATGTATGTAATAAATTATTTAAATTGGCATCTTAGAGAACATAGAAAGGTGGGATATTCCTCATTTATAGATCTACAAATAAGTCCAGAATGGCATATATCTCTCAAGGATAACTCTGTAAACGGTGACGGTTAGAAGGTCTTTCAAAAATATCTTTGGAGTGATCGCAAATATATTATGCGCGTGAACATAAATAAATACAATTTCGTTTGTACTTATTTTTATCTTTATTTACGAATTTCTCTTCTAAATTATTTTGTGCCAATTTGGCACAGGGCACCTAGATCGCTTCCAGTCTTTCACATATTTAGGCAGTGTCGTGACGTAAATCGGAGGTACAGAAGAAAACATCGCTTCTCGGATCGCCAAAGCCCGAACCACCTTCGCACGTCTAGGACCAGTGTGGCAATCGCGGAAACTGACCCGAAGCATTAAACTTATAATCTTCGGGCCCAATATTAAATTTGTCTTGCTATATGGGTGCGAAACGTGGAAGGTCACCAAGGACATCTCGCACCAAATCCAAGTCAGCCTCAACCGGTGTTTGCGTCGCATCCTCGGAATATACTGGCCCGAGGTAATCTCTAATGAAGATCTGCCGTGGGACTGATCGAACACCAGATCAATCGGCGAAAGTGGAGATGGATCGGCCATACGCTACGTCGGGATTCCAATCATATGCCCAAGCAAGCTTTGGAATGGAACCCTCAAAGATTGGGAATATTGGAATGACGTGGGGCGAGGTGAAGCGCGATGCTCAAGACCTAGGGGATATAGGACATTAATCAATTAATCTTCTAATTTATATCAAGCCACCTACTTTACTGACAATTTCTTTTACCAAAAGGCTGTCTTTTACCATTTTGACGTGAATACGTCTTTAAAATCGCAGCGATTCAAAAAAATTAATAATAATAAAAACGGGGGTTACAGTTTGTGTGTACTGCCGAACTTATTATATTCCTCCGAGACCTGGTGTTTGTACCGAAGGCATATTCGTACACCCGACCGATTTCACATGCAATGCCTTCGGGAAATAATTGGCATCCATTGGACTGACCGCATGAGAAACACAGAAGTCCTTCGTCGCGCGAATACCTATGGTATAGAATCACTTAATGCGAAGCCACGTTGGTGTGGTCATATTTCCCGAATGCCCGAAGAGAGGGTTGCTAAGCGCGTATTTTACTGTGAACTTCAAGATGACCAGCAAAAGCAAGGCGGACAGTTATTGAGGTATAAAGACGTGATAAAACGGCACATGAAAATCAAATCAAAATATCTTTATTCAAGTAGGCATATTACAGCACTTTTGAATCGTCAAATATTTTTTATTATTTTCTTTATCTAAAGTTACGAGGGTTCCTTCGCGCCCCGATCCGAGAAGAGCCCACAACAAACTCACTCGGGTATTCTGTTTTTTTTTTGTTATCATCATCATTACAATATTAAAGTTCAAATTAGAGCAGTTCGTTCACTCCCACGCGTTTCTATCGTCTAAGTAATTATTAATTGACATCACTAGAACGTCTTGTGGGAGTTTATTATAGAAACGTATACAGTTACCCTTAAATGAGTTGTTAATCTTATGCAGCCTACTAGAATTTATAACAAGTTTGTTTTGGTTTCGTAAGTTATATGATTCACTCTTTTTATTAAAAGAGTCAATGTTTTTATGTACTTACAACAAGGTTTTCTAATATATATACGCAGTATAATCATTATCGACGTAACAATTATAATAGTATCTCCCAGTGTCGGACTGGCCATATATTTGACAGCCTGCAAGGGCCCACAGACCTGGCTTGTTGCGGCATGTAAAACTAGATCAGATAGTTCGTTCATACAATGGTGTTTTTAAAACGCTTTTATTAACTTGGGCTGTACGTATGTAACGAAATATTTGAGCGCCATTTTAAGCTATCTCCAAAACTCTAATTAATTGGAAACTTTACATATGTATTAAGGGCCAATGTAAGTAACAGCCCATTAACGTCCCACTGCTGGGCACAGGCCTCCTCACTCATATGAGAGAGGGTTTTTAGAGCATAGACCCACCACGCTGCTCCACTGCGGATTGGCAGGCATAGTACACAAGTANCGTTCTTGGACCAAATCCAGGACATTTTAATTAAGGGCCAGTTCAAGAGTACTTTAAACCGACGAACTTCTATGAAAGGTTTAATGAGAAGGAAAGAAGCGCAGGAGATATGCAAGGATCATAGCAAGTGGAAGGACGTGGTCTCTGCCTACCTCTATGGGAATAAGGCGTGATGCTATGTTTGTATATGTTACAGGATATCATCTAAGTAGTCCTTCAAATTATAGAACGATTTCTCAATTATTATTAGTAGGTCATTTTAATAAAAATGAAAAGTGGGTGCGTACAAAGTACACATTTCAGAAATGAAAATCCTTTGAGTAACTAATTTTTAAGTCTTGTTTATATTTTTACAAATAAAGCACAGGGGCGTAGGGTTCTCCGCCGACATCGTCATTAATGGGATCCATTATTTAATTTCTTGTTCTGTGGGCGTTCGTGGGTAATTTTAATGCAATCAAACACTTTATTAATTTACTCGTATTATAATGGTCAATGACTTAATGTTCCCGATATGAATTTATACAAACTCATTAACAATAATAGCTAGGATCGCGACAGTTCCAACAGTAGACTGCTCCGGTCGAGCTTCACTCGACAACGGTCGAGAGACTCCCGTAGGAATTTAATTGTCATTGGAATATTATAAGTGTCGAAAATTAACACAAATAATTTATTGAAATCTCAAATCACAGGTATCCTTTTTCTCATCATCATTACAATATATATTTTTAATTTATTCTATTTCGATTAGAGCCATTCATTCCCACACTTTTTTATCGTCCTTACTTGGACGATATACTTTAAATTATAATACAATTTCTCAATATACTTACTTTTAATAAATTATTTAAATAGACATCTTAGAGATACAACAAAACATAGAAAGGTGGGATATTCCTCATTTATAGATCTACAAATAAGTCCAGAATGGCATATATCTATCTCTCAAGGATAAATCTGTCTTTCAAAAATATCTTTGGAGTTATCGCAAATATATTATGCGCGTGAACATAAATAAATACAATTTCGTTTGTACTTATTTTTATCTTTATGTACGAATTTCTCTTCTAATTTATTTTGTGCCAATTTGGCACAGGGCACCTAGATCGCGTCCAGTCTTTCACATATTTGGGCAGTGTCGTGACGGAAATCGGAGGCCGATGCCCGAACCACCTTCGCACGTCTAGGACCAGTGTGGCAATCGCGGAAACTGACCCGAAGCATTAAACTTAAAATCTTTGGGCCAATATTAAATCTGTGTTGCTATATGGGTGCGAAACATGGAAGGTCACCAAGGACATCTCGCGCCAGATCCAAGTCTGCCTCAACTGGTGTTTGCGTCGCATTCTCGGAATATACTGGCCCGAGGTAATCTCTAATGAAGATCTGCCATGAGACTGATCGAACACCAGATCAAACGGCGAAAGTGGATCGGCCATACGCTACGTAGGGATTCCAATCATATCCCCAAGCAAGCTTTGGAATGGAACCCTCAAAGATTGGGAATATTGGAATGACGTGGGGCGAGGTGAAGCGCGATGCTCAAGACCTAGGGATATAGGACATTAATCAATTAATCTTCTAATTTTGTATCAAGCCACCTACTTTACTGACAATTTCCTTTACCAAAAGGCTGTCTTTTAGCATTTTGACGTGAATACGTCTTTAAAATCGCATCTATAGGGAGGCGATCCAAAAAAACGAATGATAATAAAAACGGGGGTTACAGTTTGGTATTATAGCTATATATCTTTCAGATCTATCCGAAATTCATTTACACCACTGGATAGCTAAATGATTAAAGAATAAATTACGCGAGTAAGGACTGTAACACATCGCGCTCAGCGGACAGGGAAGCCCCGATGTTTTGAAGGTCATAACCTATAAACATCACATCTTTTTTCCTTATTTTTTAGTGGATATTAAAGTATTTATCTATCTATCTACAGCTGGATATCTCATTCATGATATGTAGTAAATTATATAGTCAAGTATTTAGTGTCTCCTTATAAAAGCGAGTTAATCTAACAGCATACCGTACACCGACAATCTAAAACTACTTGCAACTTTCCTCGTTATAAACTGGCTTTTAAACTAGTTTTTTTTTACCATTTCATTCCATTTTAAACGTTTAGAAACCACTCACGGAATCCAGTCTAAAAAGGGAAATAGCTAACGTTGAAAAAAAGGCTTTAAATGTGGCAATTAACTTAAAAGCGGTTAAAACACTTGCAACTAACTCACGCACTGATAAACCTTACGTAGTCCGTCTTATAAAGCCTTGGATTGGATACAGGTTAAAGTTTCTGTGAGACTGTGATTTCACATGATGATGATGCAATTTAACTTGGTAACGTGGTAATCTATTAAGAGGAAATGTCCATCTTGGATAGCCATCACCTGTTACTAACACATACTCTACTATTTGGGTGATATCGCCCGAAGACAGCCAGGTAACCTGGAAATACTGGCTGTAATAGGAAGGGTCGAAGGAAAAAGACTAAGGGGTCGGTCACCTACTCCTTGGTTCGAGCAATTAAAAAATATAACGAGACTCGCGCTTCCAACAGTCCCAAAAGAAGCAGAGGATAGAGAGATGGAAGCAGCTCGTCCATGCCCGTCACTCATCTACCTGTTGGTCCAAATATAGAGTATAATAAGAATTGAACTTCCAACAGCCCTAAAAAAAGCTAAGGATAGAGAAACTTGGAAGCAGCTCGTGCATGCCCGTCACTCATCTACCTGTTGGTCCAAATATAGAGTATAATAAGAATTGAACTTCCAACAGCCCTAAAAACGCCGAAGATAGAGAAAAATGGAAGCAGCTAGTCCTTGCCCGTCACTTATCTATTCCAAATAAAGAGTATAACGAGACTTGAGCTTCCAACAGCCCTAATAAACGCCGAGGATAGAGATAGGAACCAGCTTGTCCCTGCAGATCGCTCATCTATTATAAATAAATAGTATAACGAGACTTGAGCTTCCAACAGCCTTAATAAAAGCCGAGGATAGAGATAGGAAGCAGCTCGTCCCTGCACATCACTCATCTATTGCAAATAAAGAGTATGACAAGACTCGCGCTTCCAACAGCCCTAAAAAACGCTGGAGATTGAGAAAGATGGAAGCAGCTCGTCCTTGCCCGTCACTCATCTACCTGTTGGTCCAAATAAAGAGTATAACGAGACTCGAGCTTCCAACAGCCCTAAAAAACGCTGGAGATAGAGAAAGATGGAAGCAGCACGTCTTTGCCCGTCACTCATCTATTCCAAATAAAGCGTATAACGAAACTTGAGCTTCCAACATCTCTAAAAAACGCCGAAGATAGAGAAAAATGGAAGTAAATCAAATCAAATCAAATCAAAATATCTTTATTCAAGTAGGCATATTACAGCACTTTTGAATCGTCAAATGTTTGTTTTTTTTCTTTTCCTTTCCACACTCTAATTCTAATGTACGTCTGATGATGATACTCCAGAACGACTTAAAATCTAAAGTTACGAGGGTTCCTTCGCGCCCCGATCCGAGAAGAGCCCACAACAAACTCAGTCGGGTATTCTGTTTTTTTTGTTATCATCATCATTACAATATCATGTTAGTTTAATATATTTCAATTCAAATTAGAGCAGTTCGTTCACTCCCACGCGTTTCTATCGTCTAAGTACTCTTGCAACTTATAATATGATTTTTCTATCAACTTTCTTTTAACAAAGACTTTGAATTTATTAATTGACATCTCTAAAACGTCTTGTGGGAGTTTATTATAGAAACGTATACAGTTACCCTTAAATGAGTTGTTAATTTTATGCAGCCTACTAGAATTTACAACAAGTTTGTTTTTGTTTCGTAAGTTATATGATATACATTCACTCTTTTTATTAAAAGAGTCAATGTTTTTGTGTACGTACAACAAGTTTTCTAATATGTATACGCAGTGAACTGTCATTATGTTAACTGCCTTGAATTTGTTTCTTAGCGACTCTCTTGGACCCATATTGTAAATCGCACGAACGGCCCTTTTCTGCAGCACAAATATTGCATCTATATCAGCAGCATTACCCCAAAGTAGAATACCGTATGACATAATGCTGTGAAAATAGCTGAAATATACCAGTCTGGCAGTATCAACATCTGTCAGACGACGAATTTTTTTAACAGCGTAAGCCGCGGAGCTGAGCCTATTCGATAGACCACTTATATGGGGCCCCCACTGTAATTTATTATCTAATGTTATACCTAAGAAAGCGGTACTATCTACAAGGTCTAGTTCCTCATTATTAAGTTTAACAATGGTTTGCGTTTGTTTGACATTAGGAAGAGTAAACTTTACACATTTTGTTTTCTTTCCGTTGAGCAATAAATTATTAGCTTCAAACCATTGTACCACTTTATTGAGAGAGCTGTTTACGTCGTCATAATTTGTTTGTCGTCTATTAACTTTAAACAATAGCGAAGTATCATCAGCAAACAGAACAATCTCATGATCACCCTTAACAAAGTAAGGAAGGTCATTGATATAAATGAGGAACAGAAATGGTCCTAATATGGAACCCTGTGGGACTCCCATTTTTGTCACAGACCCCGCAGAAAGCTTGCCATTGACACAGACCTTTTGCGTTCTATTGGTTAAATATGAACTCATCAGGTCTAATGCTGTGCCCGCGAGGCCATAGTGTCGCAATTTCCCGATCAGGGTTTCATACTGAACACAATCGAAGGCCTTAGACAGATCACAGAAAACGCCAAGCGCGTCACGTGAATCCTCCCAGGCCTCGTAGATATTGAGTAATAACTGTACGCCAGCATCGGTAGTCGAGCGACCTCGAGTAAAGCCAAATTGCTTATTATGTAATAAATTATATTTTTTGAAATGTTTTAGCAACTGGTTCAACATTATTTTCTCAAATATTTTACTAAAGGTTGGGAGAACCGATATTGGCCTAAAGTTACTAGGGTTAGAAGTACTGCCTGACTTAAACATCGGTATTATTTTGCTGTGCTTCATTAAGTCAGGAAATACACCACAATCAACACAATTATTAAAAATTTCCGCCATGTCAGGTGCAACGATGTCAATTAATGATTTTACAAGGTTAACCGATAGACCCCACAAATCGTTAGTTTTTTTGTTATTGATTAAATTAAATGACTTAATAACATGAAGTAGCTTGTCCAAGTCCGTCACTCATTTACCTGTTGGTCCAAATAAAGACTACAACGAGACTTGAGCTTCCAATAGCCCTAAGAGAGCCGAGGATAGAGAGAGGGAAGCAGTTCGTCCTTGCCCGTCACTCATCTATTCCAAATAAAGAGTATGACGAGATTCGCGCTTCCAACAGCCCTAAAAAACGCCGAAGATAGAGAAAGATGGAAGCAGCTCATCCATGCCCGTCACTCGTCTACCTGTTAGTCCAAATAAACAGTATAACGAGACTCGAGCTTCCAACAGCCCTAATAAAAGCCGAGGATAGAAATAGAATGTAATTCGTCCCTGCACATCACTCATCAATTGCAAATAAAGAGTATAACGAGACATGAGCTTCCAACAGCCCTAAAATAAGCCAAAGATAAAGAAAGATGGAAGCAACTCATCAATGCCCGTGACTCGTTTACCTGTTAGTCCAAATAAAGATTATAACGAGACTCGAGCTTCCCATAGTCTTAAAAAGCCGAGGATATAGAGAAGGCACATCAGAGCAAGCACGACCTTCAGCAGTGAAATATACAGAAAAGATAAGAGTTTCTCCGCAACCTCCCACCAATCCCGAACTGGACAAATTTGACATTTGTCATCATTTAGGAAATTCTCCCCTAGCTGAAATCAAACCCGGTACCTCTACAGATACTCGTGCCATTACTTCATGTACTTTTCCTTTTATTTCTGACAAATTGGCATTTGACTGACGGCAAGAGATGATATTTAAGGAAATGTCATTTTTTAATTTGTCAACGTCAGAGCTGGTGGCTTCGGGCGTGACTAGTTACCACCCTACCAGTATAGAGGTATCATCAAGCAAGAGATTCGTGTTTCGGTGTGATGTTGTGTAGAAACCTTTATAGGTAACCAATCAGCCATAGAAAAGGGTCATAAAATGGAAGCGGGTTAATTTTGTAATATTGGCGCATTCCGGATGAATCCGACTTAGAGTTCATGAAGGCATACGTGCACAAACAAGCGTTGTCTTATACCCCACCTTCATTTTATCTCTTTGGATTACAAAAGAGTTTATACTTAAAAGATACAACATCACACATCCATCATTTTTATATTCTATATTTGTGTAAAAGGTAAAATTCAAGTATTGTTACTCCTTCTTTTTTTTGCTATATTTTAATAGGTATATTACGACGGGATAAAAACGCGGGTGGCAATATCATACTTTCGTCCCATGGTGCGTATTCAAGTTTAACTTGGTAAGAGGTACTGTACCTCTTATGGTTCCTACATAATATCGTACTGGTAGTGGCAGGGTGGCTACTAGTCTCGACCGAAGCCTTCCATCACTTGAGATTTAAAAAAAAAAAACAATTTTCTCGGAATCGAATATGAAACCTCTATAAACTAAGCCAGCACTCACACCATCGCAATATTTAACATGTAACATGTTACGTTTTATTAACAGAGGAAGTGTAAAGGCAAAAGAAACATCCTAATCAAAATATTTAGTGAGTTAGTTTGTCCATTCACGTTGAGTAGAAAGTGGGAAACTCTCACAAACATTCGAGAAACAATGGCATGTTTACCAAATAAAGTGCGTCGTGGACCCCGTTCACGCTGCTTGGGAAACTTTACGTTCTCGTAACGAAAAAAAACAAATAAAACGGTGTAAAGATGATAATATTTCATTAGTTTTCCCATTTAAATACAGTTTCACTCATTAGCCTAGTGACATGAGGTCCTGGGTTCGAGTTTTCCTGAGTTTTTTCAATATTTCTCCGAAGTTTGAAAGTTGTCAATGTCTTCCACCCCTGTGCCTGGCAGAGCACGTAAAACTATCGGTCCTGCGCCTAATCTCTCTCTCTCGTATCGGATTTCCGTCACATCAAACAGCTGCTCGTCCTATCGATCCTGCATGGAATACTGTAGCCATTTGTGGGACCAGCTGCAGCTATTGGATTCAATTGATAAACTAGCCAGAAGATTGATTAATAACGACTCTTTAAGCTGCACAAAACTGCAGAGCCTGCAACATCGGCATACTGTCGCCAGCTTGTCTTTTATTATATATTCTTCGGGGAATGTTCTCAGGATCTACACAACGCAATACCAGCAGCACCCTTATATCGCACCTCCCGGCGACGTCAGGATTTCCACCCATTCATTAGGGACATCAGAAATGAATGCATGATTGATTCTCAGATATCCCAATAACAGAGGAAGAGGCTCTCGCTGGGTTTTAATGGGTATTGTGACGTATCTTTCCTTACCGGCTTCCGTCTTCCCAAACTCCTACGATCCAGGTATTTTCAAAGCAAGAGAATAGGCACCTCTTAGGCAAGCGCGGTCCACCTTAGGCTGCCTCTAAACTTAACATCAGGTGTGATAGCAGCCAAGCGCATGCCTATCTATTGTATAAAAAAAACCTTAGTCTGATTCATCCGGGATAACAGAAATTAATGCACGATTGTTAATCGAATATTCCAATAACGAATGAAGAGTGTTTCGCTGGGCTTTAATGAGTGTTTAATGGGTAGCGCGGTCTCTTCCCTCTCCGAGTCGCAACTTAGTCGGTTTCATCCGATTTGCGCTATTAATAATCGAATGTTCCAATAACAGACGAAGAGGGTTTCGCTATGTTAATGGGTATTGCGAGTTTCTGCCCTCACTGAGTCGCACCTTAGTCCGTTTCATCTGGGTCATCAGAAGGGAGTGCACGATTGATAATCGGATGTCCCAATAACGAATGAAGAGGGTTTCGCTGGCCTTTAATGAGTGTTTAATGGGTAGTGCGGTCTCTTCCCTCTCCGAGTCACAACTTAGTCGGTTTCATCCGATTTGCGCTATTAATAATCGAATGTCCCAATAACAGACGAAGAGGGTTTCGCTATGTTAATGGGTATTGCGAGGTTTCTTCCCTCACTGAGTCGCACCTTAGTCCGTTTCATCTGGGTCATCAGAAGGGAGTGCACGATTGATAATCGGATGTCCCAATAACCAATGAAGAGGGTTTCGCTGGGCTTTAATGAGTGTTTAATGGGTAGCGCGGTCTCTTCCCTCTCCGAGTCGCAACTTAGTCGGTTTCATCCGATTTGCGCTATTAATAATCGAATGTCCCAATTACGAATAAAGAGGGTTTCGTTGGGTTTTAATAAGTACTTAATTGGAAGCGAGATCTCTTCTCAGGTAATGCAGTTCTCTTACCTTAGTCGGATTCATCCGGGACATAAGAGAGAAATGCATGATTCATAATCGGATATCCCTATAACGGAAGAAGTAGATTTTAAAGGGTACTGCGAGGTCTGCTCCCACACAGAGGTCCACTAACAAAACTCACTAATGTAAACGCGTTTCCATCTTAGACTGTATCATCACTCTCAATCAGTTGACATGACATTCAAGCGCTAACCTGTCAGCAATAAAGAAGGTCGGATTGACAGTGAGAGTGTATAAAATCTCGTCGAATTGATATAAATTGCAACAATTTCGCAAGTGTTTTTCGACTTTTTTGCACATTTACCGCTAAGTCGTCAAACCCAATATAACCGGCTTCCTATAATGCAATCCGTTTTTTACCAGGTTCGATGCCCGCCCGAGATAATTGTCGCCGAGGTTGCACTGATGGTTGCGTAGATCACTTTTACACAGAGAAAACCATGAATCTATTTATTTGCACAGAAGTACAGGTACTAAATTCGATTCAAAGAATTAGATTTTTTCAACTGCAAGTCCTTGTTTCTCTACCAGAGGTCCTGAGTTTGATTCCTGGCAGAGGAATTATAAATTCATTATTTAACCCAGCTCAGGATTTATGCTACTCAGTCTCCAGACCATGCAGTGCTGATTTTCAGCTGGATCCCTAGTCCAGGTGCCGGCATAAACGCAGCCTGACAACCTTACAATCCATGCTATTACTACATTAAAGTTAGCAGGACCTGATAAAAATGTTGTAAAAATAATATTATACATACATACGTACTAATAATATACATAGCATCACGCCTCATTCCTTTCGAGGTAGGCAGAGACCACATCCTTCCACTTGCCACGATCCTTGCATATCTCCTTCCCTTCTTTCATTCTCATTAAACCTTTCATATAAGTTCGTCGATTTAGAGTACTCTTCACCTGGCCCTTATTTAAAATGTCCTGATTTGGTCCAGGACCGTTCTCCTTGGTCTTCCCCATTCACTCTTGAATCATAAATCCTTTTTGTCAGTCTCCTTTCATTCGTTATCTCTACGTGCCCAAACCATCTAAGCATACCTTTCTCGATTTTAGTCACTACATCTTCTTTTATACCACATCGTTCTCTTATCACACTATTTCTTACGCTGTCATTATTCTGCCATACCCAACTTTCATTAAAATGCCACATTTTATTTGTAAATATTAAAACTACCTAAACTTCAAATGAATTAGCATAATAAACGCTGCAACTTCGTTAATCTACATGTAATTTTTTTTTACAAATAAAGCTCTAGTCGCACACTACTCTGTACAGGTATGGCAACCCGATTCATTCACGTTTGTAAACTTATTCATTTATGCTGTGACCCCAATACGTTTTGCAAGTGCCAAGCCTATCTCACCTGTATTAAATCATAACGATGTAGATACAAACACCTATCAAAGAAATTTGAACTCTATTCATATAGAAAAAGACTTATTTTCCAATAACAAATTTTTCATATTAAAGATCATTGTAATATACACTCTATTTTTAGCAACATAAAGCTCAATATTAATTAAACATAATGCGAGATACGACCTTTTTAATATTACTAATGTGTCACTATTCAGAAGTTATTAGAGAATTACATTTACGATCATTCCGATGATGATTACGCCTTTTGTATTGACAAATTAGACGATGATTTATATCTTATTTTGTAGTGATTTTAAATGGTTTCATTTAATTATGTATTTATTTTTATTTAGTATTAATTTGCTATTGTTCGCGACTTTTCCCTTTAATTTATAAATAACAACGTAAATAATATTGTTAAGCATCGTTCGTATTTGTATATTTTGTTTCAACTTAGGTTATCTCGTACATACATATTTGTCATTTCTTAGAATAAAGTTGTTTGTGTAATTAATGTAATCCCTGTGATTGGTGAGAAATAAAACGCCAATCATAGGATCTATATTTTATACATACATACATACATACATAACATCACGCCTCATTCCCATAGGGGTAGGCAGAGACAACATCCTTCCACTTGCCACGATCCTTGCATATCTCCTTCGCTTCTTTCATTCTCATTAAACCTTTCATACAAGTTCGTCGGTTTAGAGTACTCTTGACCTGGCCGTTATTTAAAATGTCCTGGAT
>JACTOM010000081.1:816806-829193 GCA_015832385.1 Elymnias hypermnestra
TCATGATGCACCACGCCCCTGCAATCAAAGAAAACTGTCAGCAAAACTTTCACATTCGATCGAACTTGGCGCGCTTTTTTCGGTCTTGGTTCGTGCGGCAGCTTCCATTGAGATGATTGAGCTTTGGTTTCCACGTCATAACCATAAACCCACGATTCGTCACCAGTTATGACCCTCTGGAGCAAATTTGGGTCGTCGCGGACAGAGTTTAACATCTCATTAGCAATGTTCATGCGATGCTGTTTTTGGTCACAATTGAGCAATTTTGGTACGAATTTCGCGGCGACCCGTCTCATGCCCAAATCATTGATAAAAATCGAATGGCACGAGCCAATCGATATGTTTAGGTCCTCAGCAACTTCTCTAACGGTGATTCGACGATTGGCCAATACCATTTTCTCCACTTCATTAATTTTTTCGTCTGTTGTTGAAGTGCTCGGGCGTCCGGCACGCTCTTCGTCGTTCACATCTTCTCGGCCTTCTGAGAACATTTTGTACCACCGATAAACGTTGCTTCGGTCCAAGGTAGCTTCTCCGTATGCCACAGTTAACATTCGGAATGCATCCGCGCACTTAATTTCGTTTTTCACACAAAATTTGATACAGGTTCTTTGATCCATTTTTTTGAATAGGTAAAAATCGAAGACGATCCAAAACACGTGCAAGCAAAGCAGCTGTCAACAATTAAATGAACATTCAAAATGGCCGAGCTTGTCGGCATAAGTGAGAGACATGAGTACCAACATAACGCCACAAAAAATTCGAAATTCGAATATACGTAACCCGCGAAAATTCAAAATTCGCGATACTTTTTGAACACACCTCGTACACTATCTTATACATTATTTTAGAATTTTTCAAGACTAATATTTCCCTCATACATGATTGTTGCGTAACTTTAACCGTTTACTCAGCGCACGCAATGAAAGCATCCAAAGGGATTAATATTTTCCAATTATTGCAACACTTTTCATTATCATTCTTCTCCAATTGTTCGTAATGTGATGTTATATAGCTTGTAGCATTCCTCGATAAATATGGTATGTAATACTAAAAGAATTTTACAAATTAAATCAGTATTTCCTGAGATAAGCGCGTCCAAACAAACAAACTCTTCAACTTTATAATATTAGTAAGTAAGTCGCAGCCCATTAACGTCCCACTGCTGGGCACAGGCCTCCTCAGTCCGAGGAGCGAGGGTTTTTTAGAGCATAGGTCTACCACGCTGCTTCATTGCGGATTGGCAGGCTTAGTACACAAGAGCACTCTCTATTCCTTCACTCTCATAGTACGATGTGACCGAAGAGAAATCAGGTGCAGGACCGACGGCTTAACGTGCTCAACGAGGCACGGGGGTGGATCACACCGCCAACTTCCCAACTTCAGGCAAATATTGAGAAAATCTTTATAGAAAACTCAATATCGATTTCGAATTGGCGCGACCTGGGACTCGAACCCAGGACCTCATGTCTGTAGTCGAACATGCTAACCACTAGACCAATGAGGCATAATATTAGTACAGTTGATCTATCTACACTTTTTTTTTCTTATAGGTGACTCTGATCTTATCTGATAGTTAGTGATGAGACTATCTGAAATGTGGGACGCTTCGGCCGTGGCTAGTTACCATCCTACCAGAAAAGACGTACAACCAAACAAAGAGATGTGCTATGTAGAAACAATATGAAATATATCACAGATTAGCGCCCTTCCATCTTAAACTGTATCATCACTAACCATCAGGTGAGATGAGATAAGAGAGAAGGAAGAGCACCTCGTCATTAATGGCATCCACAATTTAATTTCTTATACTGTAGGCGTTGGTGGATAATGTCGGTGCAATCGAACACTTTATTAATTAACTCGGATTATTATGTTCAATCACTTAATGTTCCCGATGTCAATTTACACAAACTCATTAACTATAATAGCTAGGAACGTGACAGTACCAACAGTCGACCGCGCCGGCGGAGCGTTACCCGAGAACTACCGAGAGACTCCCGCCGGACTGCCACTATTGAATCTGTCCCACGCCGATAGACAGATGGCGCCAGCGTTCCACAGACACCTGCCCGCCGTTTCGTTGAGATGAGGTTGACAGTTATGTGCAGCAAAACAAATTGCCATGCGTCGAAAATTTGAGACCTACTAAATTACGCATTTATTTAATCGGAATGCAATTTGTCACTATCGTCACTAAAAATAGCGCTGAAAGTACGTATTTACATACATAGCATCACGCCTCATTCCCTTTGGAGTAGGCAGAGATCTGCTTCGCATCTCTCGTTCTCATTAAACCTTTATTTAAAATGTCCTGGATTTGGTCCTGGAACGTTCGCCTTGGTCTTCCCCTTCCAATTTTCGCATTCACTCTTGACTCATAAATCCTTTTAATCAGTCTCCTTTCATTCATTCTCTCTACATGCCCAAACCATCTAAGCATACCTTTCTCAATTTTAGTCACTACATCTTCTTTTATACCACAACGTTCTTTTAATGTGTATGTTTTCATTTAGCAGTATGTCCCGTTATGAAATTCTCTAAAGTATTTCGTAATAGTTGTTTGGCGACCTCGCGACCTCATGGTGGCCTCCAGATGGGAAAGGCATGGCATTTGGACCTACATACCAACAACTGTATTGGAGACGCATCTCAATAAACTGTTTCGTTTATATATTACTAGCTGAACCCGCGACTTCGTCTGTGTGGAATGGTTTTTTGGGTAGTATTTTCATTGGTTTAGGCAAATCGATTTACAAATAAGTAACATACATATAACACCCCCACTACTCTCCTTGCGGGTGGAATTTCATAAAATCTTAGCTGACCTCTACTCGTCAATAGGAACGCCTATAGCTCCAGAGCTGTCGTGAACTATACCATTTGATTCCAGACATTTATATGTGCTGCCATAAATCACACTCTTACTGTAATCCGTTGAGGAGTGCCATTGATCTTCATATTTTACTACGACTAGCACTTGACCATACCGACCTTACGATAGGCGACTCAAATATCCGGAGAGTTTATAAAAGATTCTACTGAGTATCGTTAATGTGCTCCTAAGAATTGAAGAGTTCCGTTACATTGTCACGTATTCCATGATCATAACCTAACGAAACTATCATCAAATAGCCCTTGAGGTATATCCTTTCCAATAATAAATAAAAAATTTAACAAAAAAGAACCGCCTTCATTACAAACTGACAAATATCGACTCCAAATATAACAATACGAAGAACACTATAAAAGAATACGCAATTATTTCTTACTTTTTAGAGCATATTAATGTATTTGTAAGTTTGTTTTGAAGGCGGTTTTTTTTTTGTTAAAATTTATATTTCTTTCTTGATTTTTAGTGCATCTGAAGTAAACTAACAAATTTGTCTCAATATGTGTACACCTAAAAACGTTGCTCATATGAGATGACACCGTTTAAATGAAACAACTTTACAAAGTTAAATTTACATTAATATCGCCACACTCGGGATCGAACCCGAAGCCCTTAAACCAACGCTTCACACATAATTAACCTTTCAAATATTGCAATGCAGCAACAAACGTAAGGTCATTGCCATTTGATTACAGACAGTTATATATTTGGCCAAAAATCGCACTCTTACAGTAAGCCGTTGAGGAGTTCCATTGATCTTCATATTTAACTACGACTAGCACTTGATCATACCGAAGTTACGGTAGGCAACTCAAATATCTGGATAGTTTATAGAAGATTCTGCCGAATATCGTTAATTTGCTCCTAAGAATTGAAGAGTTCCATCACTTTGTCATGGATTCCATCATCAGAACCTTACCAAACTATCACAAAACAACCCTTGAACGCTATATCCTTTTTAATAAAAAAAGAATCATCGAAATCGGTTAATACCATCATCGAACTTACATTAGATTTATTTTGTGGGATAAATATCACACATTATAAAATACAGAAACTAGGAGACTATATAAATTTGCATAAACCTAAAGGGATGATTACGTAATCAATCGAAAGAAAATATTTTATGGTATTTACCATTTATCTTCAGGCGCCTGATCTCTCTCCGGTCGTGTCGGATTGCCGTCACGTCGGACTACGAGAGTGAAGGAATAGAGAGTACACTTGTGTACTATGCCTGCCAATCCGCAGTGGAGCAGCGTGGTGGGTCTATACTCTAAAAACCCTCTCTCGTATGAGTGAGGAGGTTGAAATGTAATCTATTTGATAAATTATAGTTATAAACAAACACGCTTTAATGGAAAACCAAACTCTAATAATATCTTTTATAAAAATTATCATCGAACACCCCACGCTTTTATACAATAATATCAATGTTTTTTTTTAAGTGAAACTTCTTTAGTGTTACGAATTCTCATTGATCTAGTGGTTAGCGATGTTCGATTACAGACATGAGGTCTTGGGTTCGAGTCCCGGGTCGGGCCAATTGGAAATCGATATTGAGTTTTCTATTAAGATTTTTTCATGATTTGCCCGAAATTGGGAAGTTGGCGGTGTGATACACCTTAAGCCATCAGACCTGGGCCTTACCTCTCTTCGTTAGTGTCGGATTCCCGTCACATCGGACTATAAGAGTGAAGGAATAGAGTGGAGCAGTGTGGTGGGTCTATGCTCTTAAAACCCTCTCTCCAATGAGTGAGGAGGCCTGTGCCCAGCAGTGGGACGTTAATAGGCTGCTACTTACTTACTTGACTTACTTACCATTTATCTTGTTAAACGCAAGAACACAGTTACAAGTTATTGCTCTTATAAATTGACAGGCGCCGTATGTTATTTCATTATTTTTCTTGTTTTTCTCGCTGGAAAATGCTTTCATGGACAAACCCCGACCTAATGGGTCTGCAGCGTGCTAGGAGGCGAAGAGAACCCCCCGCAAAAGTCACTATAACCCAGCGGAATCTTCTTCATCTGTAAATGTGACATTAGGGGTTCAGCTTTCTTAAGAGAAAGCCGGAGCTAGCACCTGAAGCCCCAGCTATCCATGGCAAAAGGCTAGGCAGCAGATCTCGCGCCTCTCCCGAAGCCTGAACGTCAATTCGGCTTCATCCGGGATACAATAGAGGACTACACAAGCGAGCCGCTGATACATACATAGCATCACGCCTCATTCCCATAGGGGTAGGCAGAGACAACATCCTTCCAGTTGCCACGATACTTGCATATCTCCTTCGCTTCTTTCATTCTCATTAAACCTTTCATACAAGTTCGTCGGTTTAGAGTACTCTTGACCTGGCCCTTATTTAAAATGTCCTGGATTTGGTCCAGGAACGTTCGCCTTGGTCTTCCCCTTCCAACTTTCGCATTCACTTTCGAGTCATAAATCCTTTTAGTCAGTCTCCTTTCATTCATTCTCTCTACGTGCCTAATAATGGCCGCTGGTGTACCACTGTAAGGTGACGAGGGACCGCTGGGTTTTAGTGGGTATTCTGCTTGTTAGTGAGTCCAAATTAAAATTAAAAGTGCGTGCGTACAATGTACACATATCAGAAGTGAAACTGACAAACTCATTTTTAAGTATTCCTTATGTTTATACAAATCTAAAACTTTAGATTTCCGAGACTTAGAGGGAGGGATACAGGAAGATATGTTAGGAATTTAATGAATTTAATTATCATTAAAATATTAAAAGTGTCGAAAATTAATGCAAATAATTTATTGAAATCACAAATGGCGAATTGTAAATAGAAATGCCGCGTGTTTGTTTTTCAATATTAGAAATTATTATATTTTATAACACATTATAAAACTAAACTTCAAACAAATGCGCATAAAAAACGCTGCACGTCTTCGTGACGTCACGTGTTTCATCCGTAAATAATTTACCCTACTAAAGAAGTTTTACTTCAAAAAGGAGTTCAAATTCCGCATTCCCTGTTGTCCCGGATGAATCCGACTGAGGATTCTTGGAGGCGAAAACAACGTAACAAAACATGCTCTACCTTGTACACCGCTTCCAGCGGTGATTATTTTCTTATGTAACATCAACTTTTTATATCTTCACTTTTTTCCGCTGGGAAATGCATTTGCGCATCCACAGGCACACGAGGTAGGGAATGTGGGACTCGCCGGCAAGGCCAGAATACCCACTAAAACCAGCAGGTCTTAGAGGCTCCCTTACGCATTCACCCGGACACTCCCGGATGAAACCGACTGAGGATGTTGAAGGAGGAGACAAGAGGCGTTCGTAAAGTCGACTCCTGCCGCCCAGCCTCCTCCTCCGAAGGGGAGCAACATCTGCTGCAGCTTCCCGTACTCGCTCCATAGCCTCCTTCAAAGAAAAAGGCTTGGAGGCAACTGCATTCCATCCTATCTCACTGTCAAGCACGGCGCCCACTATACTTGGCAGTGAGAGATCTGCTCCGATGAGGAACACCAGATTTATATCTACACTATGACTTATAAGACAATCGTAAGACCTGTCATCCTGTATGGATCAGACTGCTGGGCCACCAAAGGGGAGAATGAAAGAAAATTGCATGCAATAAGATAAAATTAGGAATGAGTATATTTATTAGAGGAAGTGTGAATGTAGCATTAGTGACCTAGAAGTTAAGAAGTGGAAGGTTTTTTTTATAGCATTGGCAGGCAAACGAGCTAGCGGGTCACCTGATGTTAAGTGATTACCGCCGCCCATTGACACCTGCAACACGAAAGGAACCACCGGTGCGTTGCCAAGTGGGAACATCGTTGATGGGAGTTGTTCCACATTATGCTTGTGCGCGGAAAGAATAATCGACGAAAACGTACTGTGGCAGAAGGCCATGCATCCAAGGGGTGCTTGCTTGTTGATTAAATCGTGACGGCGGTACCAACTCAAACAGCTCCTCAGAACATTCCCCGATATAGATACCATAGAACACACAGAGAGTTAACGTCCCTACAGTGCTCCAGCGTTTCCAGCTTACAGGACAAAAAGGCTATCCTGATATGGACATGTCATGAGAAGAGAGGATAGCCATGTAAGCAAGAGAGTCCTAAATATGATGGTAAGCGGCAAGGCCGGGAGAGGGTGACCAAAAAACCTGTGGATGAACTGTGTCAAAGAGGATATGTGTATAAGGGGTGTGAATGCAGAAATGACTGCGGATAGAGTGAAGTGGCGAAAGGAAACGTGATGTGCCGACCCCACCTAAGAAGAAAATGATGATTTATAAGATTAGATTTTTTAAAAAGAGGAGGCCTGAACCCAGCAGTGGGCTCTTTCCCAGCCACCGGTTTCTAATTACGAAGTATATTTTTGTCCAGAAATTCCTTCCACAAAATTTCGAGATAATCGTGTTCTGATTTAAATCCATATTACAAGTGAAAGTTGTAAGCCAATTTCAAACTCTTTCCCAATATCTGTATAATTACGTTACGAAAAAAAACTATATGTAGCAATAACTGCGAATAATGTCACATAATCAAAATTGGGGGGTATTTCAAAAGATTTGCGAAAAAACCTCTCTCTATTCTGACGAAATTGAGATGTCGTATTGCTATAATAGATTACTGGTTACTTAGATCGATCGAAAAGTGGATGTGAGTCTTTTACTTTTGCCCTTAAACCTCATGCTATTGATGTTTTTTTTTCGCTGGGAAATGCCTTTATGCACGCCGATCAGAGTAAAATCTTATCGGCAGTGTGGGACTCGCTGGTAAACCAGAATACCCACGAAAACCCAGCGACACCCTCCGTTTCCTTTACTGGAGCACCAGAGGAACGGTAGACGCAATCTACCCTGACGCTCCGTAAGATTCCTCTGGGAAACTTAAGAAGCAGGAAGGAGAATCGCAAATCGACGCCTCCTAACCTCCTGCGCTAAAGTAAAGGAGCGTCTACAGCGTTCTCCCTGTGCCTCACATGTGCCTCCTGCAGCGAAATAACACTTTCACAGAAGGAGATCACTGCCCTCCACTCCCTTTCACCGGTGAGCATTGCGCCAACTATGCCCTCCAGCGAAAAGTTTCCTCCGAGCAAAGACGTCAATAGATGCAGGCGTTGCCTCCCTGCGCACAATCTGATGCAGGTACTTGCCGAAACAACTATGTCCGGTCAGCACCTACACCAGCCTGCAAGTGAGAGATCCGTGCCCTTTAGAAATCCAATTGTTCAGGTAGGGACGGATCGCTCCCACCGTGATCAGACCCGTTGTAGGAGATCCGAGATTACGAGATACGGTTTCAATAGTCGTCAACCGTCACCCGAGAACTACCGAGAGACGCGCGCCGAATTGTCACTGTTGACTCTGCCCCACGCCGATAGACAGATGGCGCCAGCGTTCCAGAGACTTGTACTCCGTCTCATATATATACCAGTTAGTTGACTGTATTTATAATACATTATTTCTAATTGTAATTATTTATAAAATATTATGGTGTATCTATAGCAAGTTGGTTTTAATTTCAACACTAAGAAATCTACTAACAGTTTAATATAGTCAAATGACGAACCGTATACTATTTGAATAGTTGGTTATCTCTAACACAAGGTTTATGTTGATGCCAATATTAGATGGGTTAAGGAAAATTTCAAGGATATATTTACAGACACATTGAGCTACATAAAAGCTTGATCGTATTTGCCATTTTTTTCTATATTTTAAGGTATTGAAGTGTGTAATATTTGCCATAATTTCTTACATAACAGTGGATGGTCGGCGCGGCGGTGCACGGCGAGACTCCGGTCACGCTTCCGCGTTGACCGCCGTGCATTTAAGGCGGGGCACTACTTTCGATTCATATATTAATTACTTTGTCTTCTGTTAAATTTCTTTCGAATGCATCAATTGGTTACAGATTATGACGTTAGTGTCAAGTGTGTTGGAGAAGACACGAATGAGAGTTTTTACGGATGAAGCGTCACGAAATTGTGCAGCGTTTTTTTATGTTAATCCGTATGAAAGTTCAACAGTTAATATTTAAAAAAAACACTTGCCAGTTTTATTTACAATAAAATTGTATCAATTTTAAGCCGTCGGTCCTGCGCCTGACCTCTGTCCAATCGTGTCGTATTGCCGTCACATCGGACTATGAGAGTGAAGGAATAACGAGTACACTTGTTGTGTACTATGCCTGCCAAACCGCAGTGGAGCAGCGTGGTGGGTCTATGCTCTAAAAACCCTCGCTAATGGGCTGCTACTTACTTACTTTAATTAATTTTCGACGCTTTTAATATTCGTTTTCCTTTTAACCTCCTTCTAAGTCTCAGAAATGTAAAGTTTTAGATTTGTATAAATATAAACAAGACTTAAAAGTTAGTTTGCCAAAGAAGTTTCACTTCTATCATGTGTACTTTATACGCATGCACTTTTTATTGGTTGTGATTACATTATATGACAATACAGTCTCTCAAGATGGAAGCGCGCTAATCTGCTAAGAGTTAATTTACCTCTTATTGTTTCTGCACAGTACGTTACGTCTTTCCGCTTAAATAATGACTTTCAAGCTTCTAGCTCTAAAAATACACAACCCTTTCTTCGCATAAAAAATAGACTATGTCCTTGTCAGGCTCTTGATTATCTGTGTACCAAATTTTATTTAAATCGACTCAGTAGTTTTGACGTGTAAGCGTGACAGACACTTTTTTAGCATTTATAATATTAGTAAGGATTAATCTGTATACACTAAAATCAAACTGTAATAACTAGGGTGCAAAAAAATTTATAGTTTTAACGATTTTCAAATAGCTGTATTTTTTATAAAAATATATAAAAGGTACAGGCAAAAGGTCGCAGTGGATTAAAGTAAAAAGCAATTTGAAGCTTGAAGATTCTAATTTTAGAATCTTGCAAAAAATTGTTTTTCCGAGTAATACATATCTCGCAAACTTATTGAATATGATGACAAAAAGTGTGGAATTCATTTTCGATCTTATTTTTGGTGTGTAGACTCGATTTTTTTTTCTAAGTTTTCCAATATATGGATTAGAAAGGCTGTCTGTTTAGCTTCAACTTGGTTTTTATGGTCTCTCTTTTTCTGGAATGAAAATGGATCATTTTCTCTTCGTTCAAACATATCGCCTAAAAAAACTAATGGTTGCACAAAAAATCGCTGAGGGTTTTCCCAAACTTGAATAAATACTTTACAAGGTCCCAAGATGTTTTTTCAGAAAAGAAAATTTTTATCCTATATATAATAGGGCTTTTTTGGGTCTCCTAGAAAATCACAATACATTGAGGATATAAGGAAAATTAATAATGTTGCCCGTGCCTTTTTAAGACAATTTAATTTAAATCTTTTTGTCCATTTCCTTTCATTCATCTCTCTACATGCCCAAACCATCTAAGCATACCTTTCTCAATTTTAGTCATTACATCTTCTTTTTAACCACAACGTTCTCTTATAACACTTTTTCTTACTCTGACACTCAGTTTAATCCACTCATGCTTCTCAACGCTCTTATTTAATATATATTCTATAGAAAAATAACTTTTCATTTTCGAACGAATTGATAAAATATCAGTTATTGGACTAATAATAACGATGAAAGTTATAGTTATTGGAAAATTGCAATAACTCCAATGCTTAGTAGCACTGCGGTGCAGTCAAACACTTTATTAATTAACTCGAATTATAATGTTCAATCACTTAATGTTCCCGATATTAATTTACACAAGTTTATTAACAATAATAGCTAGGAACGCGACAGTTCCAACCGGTCCGGTCGAGCGCCACTCGACAACAGCCGAGAGACTCCCGCCGGACTGCTAGCATTGACTCTGTCCCACGCCGATAGATGGCGCCAGCGTTCTACAGACATCTGCCCTCCGACATATATAAATTTGACAGAAATAAGTACAAAAAAAGAGAATTAAATTATTCTTTTCGCACCGTGAACAATGTACAATTTTTGTTTGAGTATAAATTTGAGTAGCGGTGTGGTTTAGAAAAGGTGACCAATCAGACTATGATTGGATTAATATAATAATCCCAATGCTGATTTTCAGTGACCACCCTTTCACGCATCGCGACGCTTCAACGACGGCAAAGTTTATACCCAAAATGCAATTTCTTTGTTTTCTTTCTTTGTGTCATCAGAAACCCAGGACAATTTATGATATAAATAATGGCTGGCTGAGGTGGCTTGAATTTAATTATCCCCAATAATTATTTGCAAAGTGTAACTGCCTACGGTTCTCTATTTTTAACCACCCAGCACTAGTTACATATGGTGTAATATGGACTCGTGAAGATAAGTCGTAACAATATCGTGCCGAAGAACTTTGGACCCGTTGAATAACATTTTTAGTGCGCTGTAACAATATCGGTCCAATTGTGACGTCAGTATAATTTACTTTTGATAAAACCAACGACTCGCATAGTAAAATTCGCAGATTTTGAATCGATAAAGATCTCATCCTATATAACACTTTAAGTCTGTAGTAACAATTACGCATTAAAATATTTATATGTTTTTCAAACCGTTGACTTTCGTCAATAGGGACCCCTAAATTTCTTGCTTCGCTAACTCTTTCTATGTGTTTTCCATTCATGACTACTGATAGTTTGGATCTTAGAGTTACCCTGGATAAAACCATGAACTTAAGTAAGCACATTCGCAATGTTCGTGGCAGAGCCGCGTTTGTACTTGGTAGAGTATCCCCTCTCATCTGCAAGAAAAGTAAAATGTCATTTCGCCACAACGTGACACTCTACAAAACTTGCATCCGCCCCATCATATCGTACGCCAGCATAGTCTTCGCACACGTGCCAGACTGGCCCGTCTGCAGACGCTGCAAAATAGATTCATGAGGATGGCCACGGGATGCCCCTGGTACGTCCGAAATGTCGACCTACACAGGGACTTAGAACTCCCCACCATAAAGAGTTATTTCAAAGAGCTCGCCGAAAATTATTTCGAGAGAGCAATCAATCATAGGAACCCGTTAGTGTTTAACGCGTCCTCTTATAGGATCCGCCTCAATGTTCCGCCTAGGAAGAGATGGCCTAAATATGTCCTTAACGACCCCGACGATACGATAACAATCGACAATCTACCATACCAGGTAGGGACAGACACTCACACAAAAGATACACAGCGACTCCGCCGGCGAAGGCGAGGTCCCCGACTTCTAACGTACCCGGACGTGGACTTCACCCACGTTCCCGGGAGCGCTTCTGATTCTGTTCGTTTCAGGTGATGTACTGCGATATGTTCGACTACAGACAATGTTCGACTACAGACAATGTTCGACTACAGACATGAGGTCCTGGGTTCGAGTCCCGGGTCGGGCCAATTCAAAAATCAATATTGAGTTGTCTATTAAGATTTTCTCGATATTTGCCCGAAGTTGGGAAGTTGGCGGTGTGATCCACCCCCGTGCCTCGGAGAGCACGTTAAGCCGTCGGTCCTGCGCCTGATCTCTCTCCGGTCGTGTCGGATTCCCGTCACA
>JACTOM010000081.1:830608-882441 GCA_015832385.1 Elymnias hypermnestra
GTCTCTTATACACATCTATGTTCCCCGCGTGTCCACTTGGCAGCTCCCACCTATATGTAGGTACCTCGGACGACACCGACTCCAAATATAAGAATACGAAGAACACTATAAAAGAATACGCAATTATTTCTTACTTTTTAGAGCATATTAATGTATTTGTAAGTTTGTTTTGAAGGCGGTTCTTTTTTTGTTAACATTTTTATTTATTTTTTGATTCGAACCCGAAACCCTTATACCACCGCTTCACACATAATTCACCATTCAAATATTGCAATACAGCAACAAACGTAAGGTCATTGCCATTTGATTACAGACAGTTATAGATTTTGCCAAAAATCACACTCTTACTGTAAGCCGTTGAGGAGTTCCATTGATCTCCATATTTAACTACGACTAGCACTTGACCATACCGAAGTTACGATAGGCAACTAAAATATCTGGATAGCTTATAGAAGATTCTGCCGAGTATCGTTGATTTACTTCTAAGAATTGAAGAGTTCCGTCACTTTGTCATGGATTTCATTATCAGAACCTTACCAAACTATCACAAGACAACCCTTGAAGTATATCCTTTCTAATAGAAAAAGAATCATCGAAATCGGTTGGCGTGATCTTGAGTTATTCGTCCATTTGTCGCGCACATGCTTACGCAAATAACTTATCAGGTTTTCTCATGGATGCCATTATCAGAACTGGATTTAAAAAAAATGGGACCTTGTGACGAGCACCACCTTTCATTTAAAAAAAAAATCACCAAGATCGGACCACCCAGTCGGGAGATATGAAGTAACAAACAACGAACAAAATTCAGACGAATTGATAACCTCCTCCTTTTTTTGAAGTCGGTTAAAAATTAAAAGCGTCGAAAATTAATATCATTTATTTATTGAAATCTCAAATCACTAATTATATATAAAAACGTCACCCGTTTTTGTCAATATTCTTCTTCTTCTTCTTTGAGTGCCTCTCCGACTAGCGGAGGTTGGCAGTCAGTTTCGCAAATCCCTCTCTATTTTTCGCGAGGCGAAATAATTGATATTTTTTTTTTGATTGATTGATATCGTCGTAGCAGGCCAAGAAGTGGAGAGAGTGCGTAAATATAAATATTTGGGAAATTGGCTGAATGACAACTGGAGCAGCGATCAGGAGGTTAAGACTCGAATCGAAATAGAGAAAAGTTCTCTGCAATCGCAGTCTTAAGATCCCTTTACGCATTCGACTCCTGCGTTGTTACATCTGGCCCATACTTCTATACGGGTGTGAGGCCTGGACAATAAAAGAGAACATCAGGAAACGTATGGAAGCGTTCGAAATGTGGGCGTTTAGACGCATGCTGGCCATCACTTGGACTGACAAAGTAACAAACGTTGAAGTTCTGCGCCGTGTGAATCAGAAGCGTGAACTTTTGCAGACCGTCAAAATGAAAAAAGTTGCGTATCTGGTGCACGTGATACGACACGAGAGATACGAGCTTCTACAACTCATTTGTCAATATTAGAAATTATTAATTAAATTTTAAGAAAAATGGTAAGTACAAAGAAAATAACAATAATATAAACATCTGTGAACAACTAGCATAATGGTTTAAATGCTGTGCAACCCCCACCCAGCCCCGAAAATGCAGAACAGCTCGGTATTGCTGTGTGCCAGAAACCTGACAAACGGGACCGATTTTCAGCTGCAGCCCTATAGCCTAGTCTGACGTCACGGCCAGAGCATCAGCCGGTTAATTAGTAACTATTCAAAAAAACAGAAAGCAGCCCATTACTCTCCCACTGTTGGGTACAGGCCTCCTCACCCATTGGAGAGAGGGTTTTTAGAGCATAGACCCACCACACTGCTCACTCTATTCCTTCACTCTTATAGTCCGATGTGACGGGAATCCGACACTAACGAAGAGAGATCAAGCCCAGGACCCATGGGTTAACGTGTATCACACCGCCAACTTCCTAATTTCGGGCAAATATTGAGAAAATCTTAATAGATAACTCAATATCGATTTCCAATTGGCCCGACCCGGGACTCGAACCCAAGATCTCATGTCTGTAATCGAACATTGCTAACCACTAGATCAATGAGAATTCGTAACACTAAAGAAGTTCCACTTAAAAAAAAACCATTGATATTATTGTATAAAAGCGTGGGGTGTTCGATGATAATTTTTATAAAAGTTGTTATTACAGTTTGGTTTTCCATTAAAGCGTGTTTGTTTATAACTAGATTTTTATGAAATAGATTACATTTCAACTCAGGTAAAGAAATAAATTGACTATTTCTTCAAATTGATTGAGATGTAGTGACCACTTGCGTCACGTTAGCGAATTGCCAAAACCTCGCGTTTTAAAGTAAGACCGTTCATTGCATGACCGCGGGTAGAAAGTGGTAAACAAACATTAATAAAACAAAGAGTAAAAGCCGCCCAAAATGAAAGTTGAATTGAATTTCAAAATGGTGTTAATTATCAGAAACACAGCGTTCAAAAATCACAAATACAAATATTCTTTACTCAAGGTTTTTAAGTTCCTTCGCGCTCTGTTCTACATACATAGCATCACGCCTCATTCCCATAGGGGTAGGCAGAAACAACATCCTTCCACTTGCCACGATCCTTGCATATCTCCTTCGCTTCTTTCATTCTCATTAAACCTTTCATACAAGTTCGTCGGTTTAGAGTACTCTTGACCTGGCCCTTATTTAAAATGTCCTGGATTTGGTCCAGGAACGTTCGCCTCGGTCTTCCCCTTCCAACTTTCGCATTCACTCTTGACTCATAAATCCTTTTTGTCAGTCTCCTTTCATTCATTCTCTCTACATGCCCAAACCATCTAAGCATACCTTTCTCAATTTTAGTCACTACGTCTTCTTTTATACCACAACGTTCTCTTATCACACTATTTCTTACTCTGTCACTCAGTTTTAATCCACTCATGCTTCTCAACGCTCTCATCTCTACCGCACATGTATTCACATCTCATATAACTTAAAAAAAAAAACAATATTGTTATAATTTTAATTTAACGGTTTCGCTTGCTGGCAGAGGTATCGTGTTCGATCCCCAGCTTCGGTTGACGCTAGTTACCACCCTACCAGCAAAGACGTACCGCCAACTGTATCATCTCTTACCATCAGGTGAGATCACAGTGAAGCGCTAAACTGTCAGCAATAAAAAAAAGCTACATAAAATTTACGGAATGGTAATTGTATACGTTTCTATAACAAACTGACAGAAGTTACAAATATGAATCTTTTATTAAATAAATTAAATTTTTAACTAAATAACACCTGACTTCAAAGCAAACTTACAATATGCTCTAAAAAGTATAAAATAATTGCTTATTTTTGGATCCGGCGTCATCAAAGGTAGGTGTGTCCCGCGTGTCCACTTGGCAGCTTCCACTCTCACCTATAACTATAGGTATGTAGATTGGCCCACCCTGGCTGATACCATCTCCAAATATAAGAATACGAAGAACCCTAAAAAAGAATACGCAATTATTTTTTACTTTTTAGAGCATATTAATTTATTTGACGAAAGTGACGAGGTAACAAACATTAAAAAAAGAATACAGACGAATTATAGCCTCCTCCTTCTTTTGAAGTCGGTTAATAAAAAGGAAATTAATTAAGAAATCGTTCCGCAATTTGCAGGATTACTTAGAAGATAAAAAGCGTGGAATTGAATGAATTGCTCTAATGTAAATAGAATGAATTAAAATTTTAACAAAAAAAAAAGAATCGCCTTCAAATACAAACAAAAATAATTGCGTATACCTTTTTAGAGTTCTTCTAAGTAAAATGAAATGAAAAATATCGGACTACTTAACAAAGTCTTATCAAATTATTCTTCTTTTTGGTCCTCTCCAATTACTGGAGGTTGGATATGGAGGCGAGGTGAAACAATTTGGCAGCGCTCGTGACACCAGTTCACTCACGAATGTTGCGGAGCCATGATTTCTTGCGATGGCCAACACCGCGTATTCCGGCAATCTTGCCCATCATTATCAGTTGCAGGAGGTCATATCTTTCATGTCTGAATACTTGACCAAGGTAGGCAACTTTCCTGATTTTGATGGTCTGCAATAGCTTGCGGTTTTGACCTCCTCGTCTCAAAAGTTCTGCATTGCTGACTTTTTGGACCTAACAGATTGAGAGCATGCGCCGATATGTCCACATTTCGAAAGCCTCTATACGCCTTCGAGTGTCTTCCTTGATAGTCCAGGCTTCACATCCGTATAGGCCTATGGGCCAAATGTAGCACTGAAGTACGAGTGCGTAGGGATATACAGATCTTACCACTGGAAAGTATTTTTCTCTTTTTTACTATCACAGTCTTCAGTTAACCATATTCCTAGATATTTAAATTTACGGACTATCCCTAACTTTATACCGGACACGCTAATGTTGGGACTCAAACAGTTTTGCTTCGTAATCACCATAACTTTGGTTTCTTGCGCGTTCATTTTGAGTCTTGGCTTAAGACTACACCCATTCAATCGATCTACTAATTTCTGAAGAACAGTGTCATCTGCATAACGGAGGTTTTTTACTATACGACCATTGACTTTGATACCGCAGTCAATACTTGATAAAGCTTTGGATATTATACCGTCAGAATACAAATTGAAGAGTGTAGGAGATAGAATACTACCCTGCCTAACACCAAATTATTACGATAATATAATGTAGTTACGATTTTTGTTTTGTTTACCAGACAGTCAAGTGGCTGATGGCTCATCTAGTTGATATACATTGTAATTATTGATATATAGTGAAATCATAAATGTTTTTAGGCCAAAAGTGATCGTGGAAATTGTGTCGAAGTGATTTTATTTTAAAGCAGTGTGATGTGAACTTTCCATGGAGGACAATTTCGAAATTAAAATGATGAAGATGGCGTCCGTGATTATGGTGAGATATTTTTTTAACCTACGACTTATATAAGTTACATTTTATTTTAATTAATAAATGAAAAAAGCTGAATACAGTATTTTTCAACTTTAGTAAGAAATGTGGTCGAAACTTAAACGGTACAAAAACCAATTCGTAATTTAAAAACGTGACATTTACGCCCAGATTCCCGCCAAATATTATAGTTGCGTTCAGAAATTGTTGGTTGTCAATGTCAAACGTCAAACGTCAATGAGACGAACGTCAAACGTTTGACAGTTAGGATATTATTATTTTTTCTATGTTCCAAGCATTTTTGAAGTGAAACTTTTTTACGGATGAATCGCGTCAGGTAGGTGTGCAGCGTTTTTATACTAATTTGTTTCAAAGTTAGTTTTAACATTTACAAATAACATGTGGCATTTTTATTAAAAAGTCGTCATTAGAGATTCCAATAAATGATTTGCGACGCTATTAATATTTTAATGACAATTAAATTCCTAACATATCTTACTTTTTCCCTCCCTCTAAGTCTTGGAAATATAAAGTTTTACATTGCATAAAGCACTCGAAGTTGTGGACGAGTATATCGCGTTCTGGTCTTCCATCGTTTAAATAAAGACATCCACAGTCAATTTTCACAGAGATTATTTATTACTTTAAACTAAATTATTAATTAAATGTCAATAACCAATAATTTACGGGTGCAAGGTGTGCACCGGACACAACTTCGAGTACGAATGCCCGCCAACCTAATGCAAGCCAGTCCATACCAGTTTCTACGAATGGGGGTAGTTCGAATGTTGGTAGATGTTTGTTACTAGCTCGCTGCACACCTAGTTACCAACATTAAAAAACGTTGCCGCCGTCAAGTACATCTACCTCGGACACGATTCAATTAGGTAGGTCCATCTTTGAAAAAGAGGTCAACCGCCGAATCCAACTCGGATGGGCAGCGTTCGGTAAACTACGGGACATCTTTTCAGCCATAATTCCTCAGTGCCTGAAGACTAAGGTCTTCGAACAGTGCGTGTAACCAGCGATTACATATGATTCCGAGACATGGCCACTGACTATGGGGCTCGTAAGAAGACTCAGATTCACCTAGAGGGCGACGGAGAGGGCTACGCTTGGAGTTTCTCTACGTCTAAAGTCACCAACGTAGCCTACTGCAAAGCTGAAATGGCAATGGGCAGGGCCCATAGTTTGTAGAACCAATGAAAGTTGGGCTTCGACGGTGCTAGCGTGCGTCGACTGACCCCCACCAGGTGGACCGATGACATCAGGCGGGTCGCCGGAAGCCATTGGATACAAGGCCCAGTGGAATTCAATAAGAGAGACCTTTGTCCAGCACTGAACATCCATTGGTAAAGACGACGACAACGACGACATTTGTATAAATATAAGAAGTTTCACTTCTGACATGTGTTGTAGCCACGCTCTTTTAATTATTCAAAACGAAAATAGCAATTGATCCTTAAATTTATTTATAGATAGTTTAATATTAAACCCTTAAGTACCTGTAGGAGTAGAAAATATGACTTCCCATAGTATTTACGAGATGACGACGTCAGTGTTTCCTGTTTGTGCAAATACAGCCGTTGAACTCCAACAGCGATATCGTAGAATCGCTCTATTTTATTTGTTATACCATATAAAAAAAACAAGCAATGCTCCTTGGTTTTACTCGCATAGATACCGATGTGGCACGGGAAAGTCTACTTAGTCAGAAAAAAGATTTATTTTCGTTACTTCAATATTTCCTTGCGCACCCCTGCCACGAGGCAGGGAGTGTGGGACTCGCTGGCAAGGCCAGAATACCCACTAAAACCCAGCGACACCCTCCTCACCCTGAATTGGGAGTGTCAGAGGCTCCCTTGCGCATTCACTCTGACACTCCCGGATGAACCGACTGAGGGTGTTTAAAGAGGAGACAAGAGGTGTTCGTAAAGACGCCTCCTGCCACCCAGCCTCCTCCTCCTCTTTAGAGGAGTAGCATTTTCTGCAGCTTGTCGTACTCGCTCCATTGCCTCCTTCAGAGAATTGACGGCTTCGCAGAAAGAGGCAACTGCATTCCATCCTATCTCACTTTCAAGCATGGCGCCTCCTATACTTGGCAGTGAGAGATCCGCTCCGATGAGGGACACCAGAGGATGTCGGTGTGGTCCCCAAGCGGGACATTCTGCCACAGTGTGAGCCGCCGTATCGACTGGGGCACTACACTGATGCCAGATAGAGGACTCTTCCCGTCGTAGTATTAGATGCAAGTACTTTCCGAAACATCCGTGTCCGGTCAGTACTTGCACCAGCCTAAAGGTAAGCGATCCGTGCCGCCTAGCTAACCATTATTCGAGGCGAGGACGAATCGCCTCCACCGTGACCACACCTGCACTTGGAGACTCGAGATGCTCCTTCCAAGCTTGAATCAAGACCCTGTCGGCAAGGGCCCTGACTCTATAGACGTCGTCAATTTCGAGACGGTCACCTCCAGACCTTACGGGAACCCTGCACTGGTAAGTTGCCGCAAGTGCTTCCGCCTGCATTTCCCACGGGGGATCACCCGCCAAGAGAACATCAATATTTCCTTGATTCCACTTTTTCGTCCAATATCCCTCAGTGCCTGAAGACTAAAGTCTTCGCACAGTGCGTGTTTCCAGTGCTTACATACTCAGCGTGTGATGGAAAGGGCTATGCTCAGAGTTTCTCTAAGCGATCAAATCAGGAATGAGGAGATCCGTAGCAGAACCAAAGTCACCGATTTAGCCCTACGAATCGCGAACCTGAAGTGGCAATGGGCGGGACACATAGTCCGACGGACCGATGGGCATTGGAATCTGAAAGTGCTGGAATGGCGACCACGCAGTGTAGGAAGACCCACACGGTGGACCGACGATAGAAGGAGGGTCGCCGGTAGCCGCTGGAACAAGGCGGCGCAAAATCGGGCCTTGTAGGCATCATTTCGTGAGACCTATGTCCAGCAGTGGTCGGTTCTGCGCACTATGTGCCCCGCCCATTGCCACTTCAGGTTTGCGATTCGTAGAACTATGTCGGGGACTTTGGTTCTACTACGGATGTCTTCATTTCTAATTCGATCACGTAGAGAAACTCCGAGCATAGCCCTCTCTATCGCACGCTGAGTGACTCTGAGCTTCCGCATGAGGCCCATAGTCAGCGACCACGTCTCAAAACCGTAGGATATCACTGGCAACACGCACTGTTCGAAGATCCTTTCGTCAGTCCTCAAAGTGCGTGCGTTGTATGTTGCCAGGTCAAGTCGTCGGGGTTGGCAGCGGAATCTCTTCTGGAGATTCTTAGCACCACCTGCCCCGCCGTTACCATAACCGCTGCCAGGGCTAGGAATAGCGGGGCTGCCTTGTGTCAATCATCTCGTGGTTGTGCCAATAATCACCACGCTTGGCAGGCGGGTTGGTGATCGCAGTGCTGACCTTATCGCACCGACGTATAAAGACGTAAACGATTAAAAAAGTGTTATAAGTAGTATAAATTGTTTAGCAAGTTGGCTAATACGTTTTTAAATCGTATGTACACTTATCTATGACATCTAATTTGTACTTGTTATAACTTTCACTTGGGTTAAACATAAAATATGCATTATTCAGACCGGCTCTTACATGTTTTCAACCATCGTCGAATGTCAGAGAAATGTTTTAAACTGGGTCTTGGATTATATGGTTATTTCATTAACTGAAACTCACGTGATGATGAGTGGTCATACAGTTTATCGAAAGTACTTTCGGCGTTAGATTGAGTGACGAAAGTGCTGTATTGATTTCTGATTCAATTTTTTTGGGAGAAATAAATGCAGTGCAAATATATTGCAAGAGCCCTTGTGTTTTTTTTTGCGCAAATGCAGTTACGCACCCCGACTGAAGGTCGGGAGTGTGGGCTTCCGCAAGGGTACAAACTCGCAATACTCACTAAAACCCAGCGGGACCGCCATCAACCATGAGTGGGGAGCCAGAGGTTCGTTGAGGCATTCCTCTCTGGTCCCTCGGTTGCAGCTCACAGATATTCTACAGGGGGAGGAGTTGTACGTATCTCCACCTCCTGTTTCCTGCACCCCTTCGTCGGGGCTGGAGTGCTTCGGTGACAATCACCCTCTCCCTTTGTCGTGCCTCCTTAAGCGAGATGATAGTCTCCTTGTACTAGGTGGAACCCCGTGTTAGGGGACAATCTCTAGTCAAATTAAATAGCATAAAAACAAAATTTAAAATGTAAAATGTTATACACAAGAATAGTTGTGTGTGTGTGTGTATGTGTGTGTCATGTGTACCACAACACACAGTATGCCAGTGTGGGTGAACATGTGTATGTTGATTTTAAATTAGCCTTACTGTTAGCAATTTTATTTGTGGTTTGCTATTAAATTGCTATATTTGGTTATTATACTGAGGTCTTTATAATTAACAGTGAAACGTTTACATACACTACATCCGGTTTAACACAGTCCGGAAATTCAGTCGTCGTCTTTAAACACGACGACTGTGATTGGTGGATTATTTTTGAGTTGGTGGTTTGATATAAGAGGGTTAGCACAGGGAAATGAAGCAATATTCGCCTAGAGACAGTTCTTAGTTCGTATCAACGATAGTATTGTGTTTTAAGTCATTCAAAGTATGCAACTCAGCATAACAAAGAAATATAGTATAGTTTTATAGCAATCCACAAATAAAATAACAATGATCGCTAACACTACTGGCATTACTTGCCTAACTACAATAGATATGATAAATATGTCTGTCCACTTGTCACCAAGCTTCAGAGATGTGGAATTGTGACGATGTCTCCCATCGTCACAATAGGTGAATGTAGACCGCTCTCCAAAACTACACGATTCAATGTTGTTAAGGTTTCTAAAGGCAACAAGATTAAGAGATCTTTCAAAAAGTTTTAAATAAATTTACTCTATAAATAAATAAACCAACTTTCGGACCCGATCTGATGAAGAATTGTAAACGAAACACGCCCTACGTGCGTAATATACTGTAGAAAGCATTTTAAGGTTTTTATTTATCTAAAATAATATAAAAGTGTCGACTCCACTGCACGCAAAGGCGATCATTGCTCCCGATTGCATAATCTCAGCATAGACGCATCGATTTATAACCCAGACCAGACCAGCCCAGACCAGTTCCGCGCGAACTGCGGAATTCCGTATCTTAATCACGGCCATAGGCTATTTACCCTGTCTTAATACTAGATAAACCTATCGCGGGGAAAGAGGGTAGAACTAGTTTTATCTAAACTAATATTATAAAGAGGAAACATTTGTGTTTTGACTCAAAAACTACTGGACCGATTGCAATATTTCTTTCTCAAAATAAATAGGGATCCCTAATAAAAATACATTAATATAACCCAAGGTGTTAAACAAAAAATCTGTCATCGCATAAAAAAGGTAAGTAGCAACCCATTAACGTCTCACCGCTGGGCACAGCCCTCCTCACTGGGAATATGAAAGATGGTTTTTAGAGCATAGACCCACCACGCTCCTCCACTGCGGATTGGCAGGCATAGTACACAAGTGCACTCTCTATTCCTTCATTCTCATAGTCCGATGTGAAGGCTATCCCACAGACGGCTTAACGTGCTCTCCGAGGCACGGGGGTGGAGAACACCGATAAGTTACAAACTTTGGGCAAATATTGGGAAAATCTTAATAGAAATCTCAATTTCGATTTTGAATTGGCCCAAACCGGGACTCGAACCCAGGACCTCATGTCTGTAGTCGAACATGCTAACCATTAGACCAATGAGGCAGTACAATAATATAGAATGTCCAATAACTACTTTTTTACATTTTATAAGTAAAAAATGCAGACAATAATCAAACCATATTTGATCTTATCCATGACTTTGTATTAATCCTAATCCTATTAATGTTAAATATCAAAAACCACTAGAACTGGAAACTGCGCCAGATATTTTCGTCCGATACTCCTCAGTGCTTGAAGACAAAGCTCTTCGAACAGTGCGTGTTGCCAGTGATGATCTACGGCTCCGAAACATGGTCGCTGACTATGGGCCTCATACGAAAGCTCAGAGTCGCTCAGCGTGCGTGTGGAGAGGGTTATGCTCGGAATTTCTCTACGTGATCAAATCAGAAATGAGGAGATCCGTCGCAGAACCAAAGTCACTGACATAGCCCTACGAATCGCGACCTGAAGTGGCAATGGGCGGGGCACCTAGTCCGACGGGCCGATGGACGTTGGGGCCTGAAGGTGCTGGAGTGGCGACCCCGCACCGGGCGGCGCAGTAGGGAGTCCCCCCACAAGGTGGACCGACGACATAAAGAAGGTCGCCTTGTGGACATCATTACGTGAGACCTATGTCCAGCAGTGGACGTCCATCGGTTGAAGCGACGACGACGAGCGACGATCAAAAACCGTTTCAATAGCTGTAAAATACTTTTTAAATGATTAAAATCTGATATTCCATTCAAAAGATATAACGAATTGAAAAATGTCAATCTAAAGATAATAGTAGCGACCCTTATAACTGGACCTGCGACTGGTGAGTTCGCTCATATTCCAAGGATACCATTTTTTTTACGCTGGGAAAAGCCGTTATGCACCCCGATCAGAGTAAAATCTTATCAGGAGTGTGGGACTCGCTGGTAACCCACTAAAACTGGTAGTTACAATCTACCCTGACACTCCGGAAGATTCCTCTAGGAAACTTAAGCAGGAAGGCGAAGCGCGAATTTACGCCTCCTTTTTTTACACGGAAGAAAGCCCTCCTCTGCACATGTAAGGCGACACCAGGTTCTCCAAGGAACTTTCATCTGGTGCCTCTCTTGTGCAATGTCTTACGCATTCCTTGACATTCTTCTCGGGGTTGTATACTAAAGAACGATGGGAGCCCCCTCTCTCACCGCTCGCAACCCCTCAGACTAAAGGCTGGAGCATTCATCGACTGCAAGGCGGCTGTGTCACCCCTGCGTCTCCGTCGCCACGCAATTTACGCCTCATACCACCCAACCTCCTGCGCCTTATAACACTTTTACAGAAGGAGGCCACTGCCCTCCACCCAGCGTAAGGTTTCCTCCGACCAACGTTTGTGTTGCTAATATCCACCGACATACTGCTTTTACGGTTTGCCGACGACGTGGTCATTATGGCAGAGACTCTGGAAGATCTCAATGCAATGCTAGATGACCTCAGCAGAGCTTCTCGACAGGTGGGCCTGAAAATGAACATGGATAAGACGAAAGTTATGTCCAATATCCATGTTCCGCTCCACCCAGTCATCGTTGAGAACTCCGCACTCGAGATTGTAGACGAATAAACATACCTGGGACACATAGTCCAGCTAGGTAGGTCCAATTTCGAGGAAGACGTCATTCGCCGGATCCAACTCGGTTGGGTAGCGTTCGGAAAACTACGCCAGTTATTTTCGTCCGATATACCTCAGTGCCTGAAGACGAAGCTCTTCGAACAGTGCGTGTTGCCAGTGATGACCTACGGCTCCGAAACGTGGTCGCTGACTATGGGCCTCATTCGAAAGCTCAGAGTCACTNGGTTGAAGCGACGACGACGACTGCTTTTATTTCTATCAAGCTAACAATTACTAGGTCTATGTAAAGATATGTAGTCGAAAATAATTCGTATTCGTCTGCATTACAATGGGACCTTCCGTAGTAAGTGGTGTTAGCCAATAACCGGTATGTTATTAACCCAAATGCGGTACCGTACGCCATTATGGCGGAATAATTTACTGTTACTCTTATATTGAATGGAGATAACAGTGTGCGGCGTCTTCACCAAAACATTAATGTAAAACATAGATTACTATAGATAATAATACATTTATTGAAGTTGTCGACTCATCCTTACATAAATAATAATATATTATTAATAAAAATATATTATTTAAAAAGTAAGTAAGTAGCAGCCCATTAACGTCCCACTGCTGGGCACAGGCCTCCTCACTCCGAGGAGCGAGGGTTTTTAGAGCATAGACCCACCACGCTGCTCCAGTGCGGATTGGCAGGCATAGTACACAAGTGCACTCTCTATTCCTTCACTCTCAGTCCGATGTGGCCGAAGAGAGATCAGGCGCAGGACCGACGGCTTAACGTGCTCTCCGAAGCACGAGGGTGGATCACACCGCCAACTTCCCAACTTCAGGCAAATATTGAGAAAATCTTAATAGAACTCAATATCGATTTCGAATTGGCCTGACCCGGGACTCGAACCCAGGACCTCATGTCTGTAGTCGAAAATGCTAACCACTAGACCAATGAGGCAGTTATATATTATTATTTTATTTATTAGTCATAAAATAAAATTATTATATTAAAACTATTAAATAAGCAAATAATAATAACATATTATTCAAGTCGGGTTTATGTATAGACAGGGCGCGTTCGTGTATTGACCTGCGCCGAACGTCGCGACAGGCTAGGTAGGCTTGTTGAAAAAATATCGATACATCGATATATCGATTTTTTTTTATTGCTGACAGATTCGCGCTTGACTGTGATCTCACCTGATGGTAAGTGATGATACAGTCTAAGATGGAAGCGCGCTAATCTGTTAAGAGGCGATATACCCCTTACGGTTTCTACACAGCATCGTACCGGAACACAAATCTCTTTGTTTGGCGGTACGTTTTTGCTGGTAGGGTGGTAACTAGCCACGGCCGAAGCCTCCCACCAGTCCAGACTCAGACAAATTAGAAAATACAATTTCCTAAATTCGTCCTACCGGGGATCGAACCCGGGATCTCCGCTAGCAAAGCGAATACTCGCACCACTGCGCCAGCGAGGCCGTCGATAATATGTTTTCAATGCATCGATATTTTTATGCGATATTTAAAATTTTGATATATCGATATCAAATTCCAAGTATCGAAAAGGTAAAAAAATCGATATTTTTACAGACAACCAATAAACATTTTTAAATTTTAAGATTTGAACAATTGATACTTTTTCATACACCCTTCTCTTTTTCAAATAATATAGTGTTATTTTTTTTTTTTGGTCAACTCGATATGCTGTTTTATAATTTGGTTCAAGTTGGGAATTCAGTCCGTCAATTTGAACCTTAACTCCCCTTTCGTTTTGTTGACATTACTGACTTATGTCTTATAACCTCAACACATGCTTCTTTTTGCACTTGACTGAGTACCTAGTTTTCAAACAATCAATCTATAATCAATTGAAATTAATGTATATTGATTAATATTTATCCAGAGATATAAGAAAACTAAATTAGCTTAGGCCAAGTAAACTAACTTTTAGAGCATAAATATTATTTGTTAAACCATACCGATACATCGATATATGGATATTTTTTGACAAAAATATTAATATCGATATTGATATTTTCAAAAATTATCGATACGATATATATCGATATTTTATTACATTTCCGACATCCCTACACGATAGCCTCCGCGAATGTATGACTGCATGTATTGTATGAGATTATGCGCCTAGTGAATAGAGGGACCGAATTTAAATATTATAAAAAAGTAAAAAGTAAAGTAAGTAGCAGCCCTTTAACGTCCCACTGCTGGGCACAGGCCTCCTCACTCGGAGGAGCGAGGGTATTTAGAGCATAGACCCGCCACGCTGCTCCACTGCGGATTGGCAGGCACTTGTGTACTATGCAGGCAGGAAAGTGCACTTGTGTACTGTGCCTGCCAATCCGCAGTGGAGCAGTGGGGTGGGTCTATGCTCTACCAGAGAACCCGGATCTATCTTACATGTGCAGAGGTATCTTCCCCAGCGGCGGGCGTGGCTATAGTAGAGGCGATCCGCCGTCATCTAGATAAGTGGCTGGGCAAAGAGCACGGATCGCTCTCCTACAGGTTGGTACAGGTGCTTACCAGTCATGGTTGCTTCGGTAAATACCTGTATCAACCTGTTGGATGTGAGCCGTCGGCCAGCTGTTACGAGTGTGGTGCCTCGTTAGATACAGCTTACCACACGGTGGCAGAATGTCCCGCCTGGGGTTCTCAGCGACTCATTATGACGTCGCTGATCGGCACAAACCTCTCACTGGCTAATATTATAGATGTAATGCTCATCAGTGAGCAGGCCTGGAGAGCGGTTGCATCCTTTTGCGAGACTGTCATCTTTCTTAAGGAAGCACGACAAAGGGAGAGGGTGAATGCCGCTGAGACACTCCGGCCCAGACAAAGGGGAGTAGGAAACCTCGCCGAGTCCCACACTCCCGACACCACAGTCGGGGTGCGTTAATGCATTTCCCAGCGTCAAAAAAAAAAAGTGGTAGATAGCTGAGGGGATTTTAGTGGGTATAACTCCACATAACCCTATCGCTCCCAACGAGTTGTCGAGTATCTTCATTAAGAGTTCCCCTGGCAGCAAAAAAGGACTCATTTGTAGGTCTATAAAAGAGGAATATTCTGCCATATATTGTTTTGTTATATCTATAAGGAATTAGGCAGCGTTTTCGACAAAAGCTCAGGAGGAGGAGGAGACAGGAGGTTTGATTTTTATCGACATTTCCAATTTTCAACCAATTTATCGAAACGTTAATAAATTACTCACATAAACCTTCCTAAGTAATCACTCCTATCTATTTTAGAGTTTATCGCGAAGAGATAGAGACACATGCAGTCTTAGACTTTATTTTATGCCGGAATCGTTGCTAGTATGGCACTATACGGTGCACCCGTGAGTTTCAAATCTCCTTCTCTTACACAAAGCCCAGAGGGTAATAGCGGTCAGGGTAATACGGAGGTATCGTGGGGTATTCTGGACAGCGGTGTCTCTTCTCGCGGGCGGTGCTCTGTGGGAGTTTCGTGCTAAAGTTCTCGCGGCCATCTACAAGGTGGTTACAAGGGCACGTGATGTGCAGATTGGTGAGGTTCGGAGGATCAGGGTTCGAGCCGGCCGTTCTCTAATCCAACGATGGAAAAAGGATCATAGGTCCCCAGTAGCGGGCGTGGCCACTGTGGAGACAATGAGCCCTCACCTGGAACAATGGCTTTCCAGAAAGCACGGGTCGCTCACCGACAGATTAGTGCAGGTTCTGAAAAAACTCGGATGTTTCTGAAAGTTCTTGCACAGAATCTGTCGAGAAGAGTCACCGGCTTGCCATGAATGTGGTGTTGAAAATGCTCTCTAGAGAAAGATGTTGGGCGGGAGTGGGAGTACAAGGCAGTGCCTGTTAGCGATTCATCCGAGACACCTGAGGTGAATGCGAAAGTTGAACCCCTGATGCTTCATCCATGGATGAAGAGGGTTCTGCTGGGTTTTAGTGGGTATTGCGAGGTCTTCTTGTTCGCCGAGTCCCACACTCATGACATTCAGTCGGGGCCGGTGTGTGGAAGCAGTTCGCAGCGGAAAAATAAAGCTTTATTTTATAAAGAGGCATTGCTCAAAAAGTGACTCCCATTTCGTCTTACTTGGATAAGTTTGAAAAGGCCAAAATAAATATTCAAACAGCCTTCGTAACTTCCGCTGCATTTGAAATATTTTACGAAAGCCTTGTGAAATATCGCTCCAACCGCCATTAAAGGTTCTGAGATCGCACATGTGTAATTTGATATAATGATAATGTACATCAATGTATTTTTTTAAATCAAATCAAAATATCTTTATTCAAGTAGGCATATTACACTTTTCCACACTCTAATTCTAATGTACGTCTGATGATGATACTCCAGAACGACTTAAAATCTAAAGTTACGAGGGTTCCTTCGCGCCCTGATCCGAGAAGAGCCCACAACAAACTCAGTCGGGTATTCTGTTTTTTTTTTTTTCATCATCATTACAATATCATGTTAGTTTAATATATTTCAATTCAAATTAGAGCAGTTCGTTCACTCCCACGCGTTTCTATCGTCTAAGTACTCTTGCAACTTATAATACGATTTTTCTATCAACTTTCTTTTAACAAAGACTTTGAATTTATTAATTGACATTTCTAAAACGTCTTGTGGGAGTTTATTATAGAAACGTATACAGTTACCCTTAAATGAGTTGTTAATTTTATGCAGCCTACTAGAATTTACAACAAGTTTGTTTTTGTTTCGTAAGTTATATGATATACATTCACTCTTTTTATTAAAAGAGTTTAATTATTAACGTGGGTTTTTTCCTTTAGCTTAACCAGAATGTAAAACCCTTGTAAAACATCATTTTAGAGTGTAGAAGGTTCAGAAGTCATTAGTCGGGTTCAGCAGCATCTTTAATAAGATACCCGTATCACTTTTGGATTAGCCTCCACATAATTTTAAGAAATGTGATTAAAAAGATGTCTGGACTTGACTCCAGTTGCAACCAACACGTTGTAACCAACAAAAACTATGTTTAAACTCGTCATTTAATAATTTGTAATATTGACAAAAAACAATACACTTCAGTAAATTATTTGTATTAATTTTCGTCGCTTTTAATATTTTAACGACAATTAAATTCCTAAAAGGAAGATATCTTCCTTTTTCCCTTCCTCTAAGTCTCGGAAATCAAAAGATTTACATTTGTATTGTGACCTTTCACTCCGATCCTTTTTTATCCTCTCAGTAATGAATAGTATATCTCAATTAATTTTCTTATATTAGTCCGAAAGACGATGGACGTTGAGAGCCGAAGGTGCTGAAGTGGCGACCCCGCACCGGACGGCGCAGTGTAAGGAGACCCCCCACAGTACGCTACTTGGGGTGCCGCATTGATCACGGGCTGCCCGTGGCGGACACGGTGACTCACGCCGTGGGCTAGGCTGCGGCCGCTTATTACCTCAAGTCTCCCAATAAAAGCCAAACTGAAGGTCTACGGAGCCTACGTTCGCTCCAGACTGACGTATACGGCTCCTGCCTGGTACTCTTTCTGCTCAGGGTACCAGAGGAGTACGTCAGAAATGACGTCATCCACCGTGACACCAGGACGCCCGACGTGGAGGTGTTCGTCCGAAATTTGGCGAGTAGTATGTTCCGCCACGCGGACAACCCCCACACATACACCTCCACGGCATTGCCAGCCAGCACCCAAGAGCAGGAAACACTGGGTGTCCCCTGCCTCGTGAGCTTCTGCTGTCACCGCCTCCTGATGCAGGCGATGATGACGGCAAAGGCGACGCAATATCAGTGGCAATACCCGGACTTGACCTGGATGGACCCGCTAGCGTAGCCAACCCGTAAGATTGCGGGCAAAACAAAATACCAGGCATCAAATTGATATCTAAGGAAGATGCCCGGGAAAGGAGGCATTGCCTCGAGGCCCGCAACCCTCAACTAAAGTTGAGAAGAACCGAGGCCCCCACAAAGTGGACCGATGACATAAAGAGGGTCGCCGGTAGCTGCTGGAGCCAGGCGGCGCAAGATCGGGACTTGTGGATATCATTACGTGAGACCTATGTCCAGCAGTGGACGTCCATCGATTGAAGCGACGAAAATGAACAATTTAGTTTCTTCTTCTTATTCGTTTACTCTTGACAGAGTGGTCGTGGTTATCAGTTACGCTCTACGATAACCCTCCAACGATCTCTGTCAAGGGCACTGCGAGAACATTCTGATCTAGTAAGCTGAGAAGAGACTCTTCTTGAATCTGTCCATCTGGTTGAGGATCGACCACGCGACCGCCTCCCTTCTACACGGCATTGAACCACCAGATGGTTGCTTACGCTGGACAAGCTATGACAGTCTATGTTTTATCTTAAGTTCTCTGAGTATGGAGGAGTTAGTGCGGAAATCTGTCCAACTTATCCCTGGAAGTAATCTCCAACACCACATTTCCAGAGCATCGATTCTTCTCCGCCAGTTTAAGGGTCCATGTCTCAGCTACATATAAAAATATTGGAAAGACAAGACGTGAATTTAGTTTGAGACGTTCAATTCCATGTGGAACAAAGACATGACTTGATTCGCGTCACGTTACACGAACAATAGTAACTGATCACAATACCAGCGAAGTAATTCGATCTGTATCATTTCTGCACAGTGTTTATAAGTTCACACATAATAATGACTTGCTGACCCGCGACTGCGACACAACGAGAGAATAAACTTTATATATACATAGCATCACGCCTCATTCCCTTCGGGGTAGGCAGAGACCAGGTCCTTCCACTTGCCACGATCCTTGCATATCTCCTTCGCCTCTTTCATCCTCATTAAACCTTTCATACAAGTCCATCGGTTCACAGTACTCTTGACCTGGCCTTTATTTAAAATGTCCTAGATTTGGTTTCAGACCGTTCGCCTTGGTCTTCCCCTTCCAACTTTCCCATTCACACTTGACTCATAAATCTTTTTTGTCAGTCTCCTATCATTCATCTCGGAGGAGATTAAACAAGTGATAATCAGAGAGAGTAAGGTCCTGAGAATAGGGAGGATAGTTCTTGCTGCATAGGGTCGTGCTGTATCATGCTGGAGAATCATTCCTTTCTTCTTCTCTTGATCGAAGGTTTATTTTCCATAAAGAAAGATAGCAGATAACACGACATAAACTTATGCTGTTGCGGTATTTCAGACATGGTACTGAAAAAACCTCATTGCTCTAGTGGTTAGCATGTTCAACTACAGACATGGGTTCGAGTCCTGGGTCGGGTCAATTCGTAATCGATATTGAGTTTTTTATTAAGATTTTCTTATTATTTGCCCGAAGTTGGGTAGTTGGCGGTGTGATCCACCCCATCTCTCTCCGATCCTGTCGGATTCCGGTCACATTGGTCTATGAGAGTGATGGAATAGAGAGTGCATTTGTCTACTATGCCTGCCAATCCGCAGTGGGCTACTGTGGTGGGTCGATGCCCTAAAAACCCTCTCTCTCCTATGAGTAAGGAGACCTATGCCCAGCTGTGGGACATTAATGGGCTGCTACTTTTTTTACTGAAAAAGGAGGCTGTTGCGATATTGCTCTACAGAAGGTACTAACCCCGGTATACTCTATCAAAGCACTGAACTATTTAAGCCTAAATGATGAGCAAAGGGACTGAATATAATTGTATGCTCTTTTTCGCCACAAACATGAGTCTAGAATAAAGACTAAAATACCTTTTATCAAATTGTTGATTACTTTTGGGTACCCGAAATTACGACTGATAAAACCGCGGGTGACAATGGCATACTTTCGTCCCGTGCTGAATTTTTCATCAGACCATGAATCAATATCTCACTTATTCACTGATTTATGACAACTTTTAAACTCAAACTAGATTATAACTTTAGATATGCAACCAAAAACATTGACATATAAAACAAGCGCGCATGCGTCGATAATTTGAGGCATGCGCACTGAATTACCCGTTTATTAATCGGAAAGTAATATCATTAGTTCTATTGACTGTTTTCGTTTTCAGGATCGGTCTCCTAACACCTTGTATAACTAAGTACCCTACACAAATCTATCAATAGAAAGCTTTTCCAACCTAAATTCACAAATAGACCCAGAAACTTCATTTCTCATTAATCATCACGTCACTGAAGATTATTAGACGATAAAAATACTAAGAGAGTTTATACTTTTCTGAACTTGCTCACTAGAGCATGACTGACGAGATAATCAGATTTACTATCTCAATTTTTTATACGCCAAAGAAATCCACACAAACTGACAGTCATGGCTTTTTTTATTAAATTTCAAAAGCATTGGTAATTGAGGCCACAAAGGCAAAACCGATCTCTAAACCTACAAATACAGATACGCTTTGCTTCGGGTTATACGCTTGAAATTTCCCGTTATCAGAGCATAACAATAAGACAGCTTATGGTCTATGAAATCAGCTATCTACCAATGCACGTTTCACGGAAATCGGTTCAGTCGTTTCGAAGATTTTGGCAACTTATCAAATATTTGTAAAAATGATTATACCTCATCAGTAAGTTAACAGCATCTCTCTGAGATTTCATAATAAACAAGTTATTACACATCTCCACAAATAAAAATAAATAACTATAATATAAATGAGTTATTATCTAGTTAGATAACAAACAAACTCAGCAGTGTCAAGTGGGCACGAAGAGAGAGGTTGTAACATTTCTCCAGTCGCGACCGAATTCCTTAACGGTTAACAGAGCGTGGCACCCGGTTTTACGAGGTTTTTAGCCGTATTTAACAAGGTAAGCCATAGAGGCTACTAGTTCGTAAACAGCAATATGGGCTGTTAATCACTAAGTCCTTGGATCCTGTACAACATTGGTCGTGTTAAACTGTAGTCAATTTAAAACCCTAAAGAAAACACAGGCTCGGTTTTGGTAAAAAATCTTAGTAGCTGTACGTACATAGCAACATTGACTGCTAATCATTAAGTCCTGGGATCCTGTACTTAGTTTTATACGTTAAATAAACCACAGCCCCGGTTTTGATAAAAATCTTATTAGCTGTATTTAATAATTTAAACATTAACACTCGTTTGTAAATAGCAACATTGGCTGCTAATCATTAAGTCCTGGGATCCTGTTAGTTAGTTTTATACGTTAAATAAACCACGGTACGCGGTTTTAATACTGTATATAACTATATTTATTGACTTAAGCGTTTAAGCCACTCAGTTTTCAATGGACAGATTGGCTGCAAATCATTAGATTCCGGAATCCTATCAAACATTGTTAGAGACAAATTGTAACAAATTCTACACGTTAAATAAACCACAGGTCGAAGTTTTAATAAGATACACAGCTATATTTATGAAGTTAAGCATTTAAACAACTTATTTTTCAATAGCCATATATTTGACTTAATGTCCTATATCCCCTAGGTGGGGCAGAGGGCGTCCACAGTAATTTTCCATCGCGAACGATCTTGAGCGTGACGCTTCACCTCACTACACGGCATTCCAATGTTCCCTGCCTCTGCCAGTACGGAACGGCGCCAAGACTATCAGGGCCGACCACGCTTCCTTCTACCTTGAGGATTCCATTCCAAACCTTACTTGGGGATATGATTAGAATCCCGAAGTAGCGTATGGCCGACCCATCTCCACTTTCACCATTTGATCTGATATTCGATCAAAGTCTCATGGCATTTCTCTACCAGATCTTCGTTAGAGATTATCTCGGGCTAGTAGATTCCGAGGATTTGCAGTCAAAGTAGCTACTGGCAAACGAATGGCTATGTGGCTTAACTTGTTAAATTCTGCTAAGCTCCTTATTCAAACATGTTCTCCTCAACATGTACATCTATAAATAGTCTTGTTAGATAACTGCCACATTGGTATAGTGATTAGCATATTCGACTACAGACACTCAATATTTGCCCGAAGTTAGGAAGTTGGCGGTGTGAACGGTCGGTCCTGCGCCTCTGTTTAAGAGTGAAGGAATAGAGAGTGCACTTGTGTACTATGCCTGCCAATTCGCAGTGGAGCAGCATGGTGGGTCTATGCTCTAAAAACCCTCGGTTCTCGGAGTGAGATGGCCTGTGACCAGCAATGGGACGTTAATGGGCTGTCACTTACTTTTACTTTACTGTTAGATAAGATTCCTGGACTTAATGATTTGCAGCCAAAGTTTATATTGACAAACGAATAGTTCAGAGGCTTAACTTGTTAAATTTGGTTAAGATCCTTATTGAAAATAGATGGTCTCTACCATTGTTGCATAAGACACTAGAACTGGTTATGTGGCTTAGTGGCTTATCTTGTTAAATGTTAAAGAACCTTATTGAAATAAACTCCACACACTCCTTACCTAGTCTCTATCCTTGTTGGATAAGATTATAAGAATTAATGATTTGCAGCCAAATATTATATTGACAAACAAATAGTCAAGAGGCTTAATTTGTTAAATTCGGTTAAGATCTTTATTGAAAATAGATGGTCTCTACCATTGTTGCATAAGACACTAGAACTGGTTATGTGGCTTAGTGGCTTATCTTGTTAAATGTTAAAGAACCTTATTGAAATATACTCCACACACTCCTTACCACTAGGTTAGAGACTACTCTACCCTTGTTGGATTAGATTACAGGAATTAATGATTTGCAACCAAAGTTTATATTGACAAACGAGTAGTTTAGAGGTTCAAATGGATAAATATAGCTAAGAATCTTGTTAAAACAGATTTCCAGCTTTTTTAGAGTAGATTTGACTACAGCTGTAGTCTACCACTGCTATAAACTATAATTTAACGACATATTAATGTCTATTTCGTAACAAACATTACCGTAAGAAACTCGATTACAAAAGATCTCTCCGATGATATGAAATGAGAAAGTGATGAAACCGAGATGCTCGCGTGATTTGACAATATATTCACTGTTTAATATAATACCTCTCATAACGTATCATGGTGTTTTCAATATGTTGATTTCCTATTGTTGTATACTCTTGCATTCAAAACCTTGCATATATTCTACTTGTTATCTATCTATCTATCTATATATACTTGTTATCTATATATACTTATTAAAATGCACAAACTCCAATGAGTCTACCGAATAAAATGTAAAGGTTAAATTTGAACCGCGATTGATTAAAAGCACGCAATAGAAATCAGTTATTTGGTAACTGTTAGTAATTAACTGTAATCTGACAGCACTGACATTGAGTTAAGGAATGCTATTAAATATTGTTGTAATGTTTTGTAATTTTAGTTAACGGATGGGATGGATATACACCATCCTTTTATAAAGCAAAGATCGCTGGGAAATAGCTGAAGTTACAAGGAGTAATTTTTTATAGAAATAAATAAAAATTTTAACAAAAAAAGGACCGCTTTCAAAACAAACTTACAAATACATGAATATGCTCTAAAAAGTAAGATATAATTGCGTATTCTTTTATAGTGTTCTTCGTATTGTTATATTCGGAGTCGGTGTCAGCCAAGGAGGATGTTCCCCGCGTGTCCACTTGCCACCTCTCCCACCTATAGCTATATATGTAGGCACCTCGGCTGACACCGACTCCAAATATAACAATACGAAGAACACTATAAAAGAATACGCAATTATTTCTTACTTTTTAGAGCATATTAATATATTTGTAAGTCTGTTTTGAAGGCGGTTCTTTTTTTGTTAAAATTTTTATTTATTTTTTGATTTTTAGTGAATCTGAAGTAAACGTGTTGCAATGCAGCAACAAACGTAAGCTCATTGCTATTTGATTACAGACACTTATATTTTCTGCCATAAACCGCACCCTTACTGTAAGCCGTTGAGGAGTTCCATTGATCTTCATATTTAACTACGACTAGCACTTGACCATACCGAAGTTACGGTAGGCGACTCAAATATCTGGATAACTTATAGAAGATTCTGCCAAGTATCGTTGATTTGCTCCTAAGAATTGTAGAGTTCCATCACTTTGTCATGGATTCCATCATCAGAACCTAACCAAACTATCACTTGAAGTATATTCTTTCTAATAAAAACAGAATCATCGAAATCGGTTGGCGTGATCTTGAGTTATTCGTCCATTTGTCGCGCACATGCTTAATGCAAATAACTTATCAGGTTTTCTCATGGATGCCATCATCAGAACTGGATTAAAAAAAAATGGGACCTTATGACGAGCACCACCTTTCATTTAGAAATAAATCATCAAGATCGGTCCACCCAGTCGGAAGATATGAGGTAACAAACATAAAAAAATACAGACGAATTGATAACCTCCTCCTTTTTTTAAGTTTGGTTAGGTTCTGATGATGGAATCCATGACAAAGTGACGGAACTCTTCAATTCTTAGGAGCAAATGAATGATACTCGGTAGAATCTTCTATAAGCTATCCAGATATTTGAGTCGCCTACCGTAACTTCGGTAGGGTCAAGTGCTAGTCGTAGTTAAATATTAAGATCAATGGATCTCCTCAAGGGCTTACAGTAAGGGTGCGGTTTATGGCAGGATATGTAACTGTCTGTAATCAAATGGCAATGGCCTTACGTTTGTTGCTGCATTGCAATATTATAAGGTATATTACGTGCGAAGCGATGGCAGCAGAGTCGGAGGGGAGGGGGGGAGGGGAGGAAACTTTTACGTATTAGTGTTGCGCTCGATTATATAATATATATCAATGTAAATTTCACTTTGCAAAGTTATTTTATTTAAATGTTCGAAAAAAAATTGAATTATTGTTTTGGTTTGATTACAGACAGTCATATATTTTGCCAAAAAACGCACCCTTACTGTAAGCCGTTGAGGAGATCCATTAATATTCATATTTAACTACCACAATTACTTAATTAAGCGGGGATCTTTTGCTGGAGTGCATAGTTGGCGCAATGTTCATCGGCGAAAGGGAGTGGAGGGCTGTGACATCCTTCTACTAGACTGTAATTTTGCTGAAGGTGACTCTTTTTCTCTGGCGGAGCAGGTTCGGAGGTAGAAGGTGTAGATTTGCACTTTTCTGCTTCCTTCCTAAGTTTCCCTGCGGGAGTCTCCCCGGGTACAAGAGTAGATTGCTTGTACCGACCCTCTGGTGTTCCATTTAAGAAACTGAAGGGTATCTCTGGGTTTTAGTGGGTATTTGGATGGAATATTGCCACTTAGTCCCACACCCCCATTAACTTTTTGTCGGAAGCTCTCAAAGGGGATAATTTTTTCCAGTTTATGCAACATCTATCATCGTTACGTTTCCTATTGGTCGTAACATGATGTTACATATCCTATAATCTTCCTCAATATCTAAAACTAAAAGAATTCGCCTACAAAGAGACAAACAATGTCTCATCACCGATTTTGATGATTTGTTTTTACATTTCTCAGTTCAACTTGTATTAATACAGATATAAAACAAGCCGATATATAATATCGAGGTTATTTATACATTCACGTAAACTTATGCAATGTTAACTAATTAATATCAATATGGTATAAGAAACTTGTTCTCCCATTATGTCGATAAAATCAACTCGCGTTCAAAGCGAAAGCTAGTTAACTACAAAATCAGCAAAAGTAAGTGACCAGTTGTTTGAATACTGCAGTGGAATGAAATAAACCATTCGTCAACAGATTCCCTGTCTAATGAAACAGATATGATACATGGATTCAAAATGTTGCAATAAAATATGAAAAGAATTGAAATACTGTACATATTTATAAATTTTTGGGGTGGTAACTTCGAATGGAATGGTGAACCGTTACGTAATGTGTTACGACGCCAACCTGTCTGGCTTCTCTTTCTCTCACGCGGTAGACAGGCTTCGCCTCTCTCACTCTAACCCAGCGCTAACAGCGCTAGCTGTATTTTAGACAGACGCTTCTCCCTCTCTCTATTCAGTGCTTAGTGTGCTTTAGACATATACCATTATATAACCCAAAACTTAATCAATTTCATTACTAAATAGTTCAACTAAAATTATGTTTATGACGGATACAATACCGCAGCGGTAAGCAGGCTCCTCTTCTTTCACTCTTACCCAGCGCTTACAACGCTAATCTTATTGCAGACAGAAGCCTCTCCCTCTCTCTACTCACTCCTCAGTATGCGATAGACATATACCATTAACAGTGAGCATATAACCTAAAACCTAATCAATAAGACATTTTATTAAAAAATAACCTTTCTTTACAATTTTAATACTTAATAGTTTAACTAAAATTATGTTTATGATAGATACAATACCGTAGCGGTAAGCAGGCTCCTCTTTTCCCACTCTAAACTAGCGCTGACAACGCCAGGCGTATTGCAGACAGATGCTTCCCCTCCTCTCTACTCAATGCTTAATGTGCGATAGACATATACCGTAGACCGTTTTTTTCACTGGGAACTGCTTTTATGCACTAGCCCCGTATGTCAGGAGTGTGGGACTCGGCCAACAAAAAGGCCTCGCAATAACAAGAACCATGTTTATCCATGAATGAAGCTCCAGGGGTTCGACTATCGCATTCATCCTTGGTGTCTGTGATGAATCTGACTGCGAATTCTCAAAGACGGAGAGATTTACGCTAACAGGCGCTGCCTTGTACCCCGCCTTTAGCGGTGTGAAGGAGCATCCATTGCAATCTGCCTTTCTCCTTCGTATTTCGCAGAAGAGGGCCACTCCCGCCCAACATCTCTCACTAGAGAGCATCGCGCCCACAACGCTGTTCAGTGAGAGGTCCGCACCGATCATCGCAACCAAGAGGTGACATTGACAGTAAACATAATAAACTTAACCAATAAAATTACATTATCATGTTAATATACATAAAAATGAATCGCAAAATGCCTGGGTCTCGTTGAAGTCCAAGTATGGTTTTTACAACGAGAAAAGTTTGAATAATTGCAGGGGAAACCCCCTAAAAACAGTCCTTTTCTGTTTCCGATACAAACGTTTTCTAACTTAGATGTAGAGTCAATTTAACCTTTATTCAATAAAGTTCATAATGAATTACACGTACTCACTGTTGTCTCAGCTATGTAGGTGTTTCATTAACGTCAAAGGGTCAATTTGCACTTTATTCCTTCTACACAAAGTTCAAAATCAATTGAATAGTCACTAAATGTAAGAGCTATAGATCATTAGTATTGCTGTACTTTCATTTCGAAAATCATTCTTAAAACTGTCAATCTAAGTCAGTCAGTATTAAAAAGTTCAACTACACAAATGTTTAAGGTACTGAACACCTCGTCCTATTGTGCGTTCGCACTTCACACGATTTTTTGTTATACATTAAATGAACTAGTACGTCCGTCCGTATGTACGCGATAAGCCTGTAATTGAGTAAGTAATTATTTGTAGCGAAAGTTGAGGAGAAATGTCTATGGGCCATCCGCACTTTCTAACGTACGCCATGTTTAAGTTTGCTTCAAGGGTTTTTTTTGTTAATTCAATTTCCAACAGTGACTCGTTTGATTATATATTACTCAGGAAATTTAAATTAAAATAAGACCTAGCAGGTTTCGTACGTCTCCATCATAAAAACGCCTCATTGGCCACATTGGTCTAGTGGTTAGCATGGTCGGGCCAATTCAAAAATCAATATTGAGTTTTCTATTAAGTTTTACTAAATGTTTGCCCGAAGTTGGCGGTGTGATCCACCCCCGTGTCTCGGAGAGCACGTTAAGCCGTTGGTCCTGCGCCTGATCTCTCTCCGGTAGCGTCGGATTCCCGTCACATCAGACTTTGAGAGTAAAGGAATAGAGAGTCCACTTGTGTACTATGTCTGCCATTCCGCAGTGGAGCAGCGTGGTGGGTTTTTCAATATTTACCAGTGAGCAGGCCTGGAGAGCGGTTGCCTCCTTTTGCGAGACAGTCATCTCGCTTAAGGAGGCACGACCAAGGGAGAGGGTGAATGCCGCCGAAGCACTCCAGCCCCGACGAAGGGGTGCAGGAAACAGGTGGCGGAGATTCGTACAACTCCTCCCCCTGTAGAATATCTGTGAGCTGCAACCGAGGGGCGAACCTCTGGCTCCCCACTCATGGTTGATGGCGGTACCGCTGGGTTTTAATGGGTATTGCGAGTGTATACCCTCGCGGAGCCCCACACTCCCGAACTTCAGTCGGGGTGCGTAAATGCGTGGTGGGTCTATGCTCTAAAAACCCTCGTTTCTCGGAGCGAGGAGGCCTGTGCCCAGCAGTGGGACGTTAATGGGCTGTTACTTACTACTTACTTACTTTACAAATAAAAAACAAGCAAAGAGCTTATAGTCCTTGTTCAGGGTCTAGATTATCTGTACCAAATTTCAATCAATGTCGTAAAATCCATTCATAGCTGACCTCTACTCGTCGAAAGGAATAATCCTACCAAATTTCAAGTCTCTACGCCTTATGGTTTCAGAGATATCGTGATGAGTAAGGTATTCAAACTAAAACTACTGGATCATTTTCAAAAATATTTACACCTGCATTATCACTGAGCAACATTCTGTTTAAAAGTAGACCATAAGACAGTTCGAAAGACTATATTAACAATTGTTCCGTTCGTTAAAGTTACCTCGTATTGCATAACATTTCGTAATATTGCACAATATTTTTGGTATTTTTAAGTGTTGTCACCCAACTATCTAAAGTATAAGACTACGCAAATATAGGTAGGTATTTTGAATTGTATCATCACAAGCCATCAAATGAATTTGCAGTAAACTACTGAGCCGAAAAAGAAAGGTTAAAATAAATATGGTAAATGGTGCTCTGCACCTTTATGAATAGCCAGATGGTGTCTCAAAGGGCCAGACTGGCTGTGCATGCAGGAGTGTTGGTGCCAACACTTATGTATGGTAGTGAAAGTTGGGTATGGCAGAAGAATCACAAAAGTAAAATAAATGCGGTAGAGATGAGAGCGTTGAGAAGCATGAGTGGATTAAAACTGAGTGACAGAGTAAGAAATAGTGTGATAAGAGAACGTTGTGGTATAAAAGAAGACGTAGTGACTAAAATTGAGAAAGGTATGCTTAGATGGTTTGGGCATGTAGAGAGAATGAATGAAAGGAGACTGACAAAAAGGATTTATGAGTCAAGAGTGAATGCGAAAGTTGGAAGGGGGACCAAGGCAAACGTTCCTGGACCAAATCCAGGACATTTTAAATAACGGCCAGGTAAAAGTATTCTAAACCGACGAACTTGTATGAAGCGAAGGAGATTTGCAAGGATCGTGGCAAGTGGAAGGATGTTGTCTCTGCCTACCCCTATGGGAATGAGGCGTGATGCTATGTATGTAAAATAAACATTTCGTTCAATGAATTTCTTTTTATTCCTGTTATAATTGCTTCAAACATTCTTCCGTGGGTACACCTGTCTCATAATGAGTTTGTTATGATCATCTTAAAGGGTATCCCTTGAACACTTTGTCTAAATAACCATTTGGACGTATAAGTTGAAATTAAATACTTTAAAGTAGTACTTGTCAACATTATAAGACAGGGGTATACAATCTAGTGGCACAGAAAAATATAATAAATTCCTTTATATTACTAGATATTTCTTGCAATTTATAATACGACGCCTTTTTGAATTGAAACTTCTTTAGGTAAAATTTTAACGGATGAAACGCGTGATTAGCGTCACGAAGATGTGCAGCGTTTTTTATGATAATTCGTTTGAAAGTCAGGTAGTTTTAATATTTACAAATGACATGTAACGTTTTTATTTACATTTCGTCATTTGAGATATTAATAAATTTGTTTTATTATCGACACTTAATTTTAATGACAATTGAATTCCTAACATATCTTCCTTTTTCCCTTAAACTTCTTATAGCACAGTGGTACATGTGGTACGTATGTGTAAATATGTATTTCGGTTCTTTACTGCACTCTTTCACACGTCACATTAAAAAATAACAGAAAATACATATATAAATTAATTTAAAAGAATAAGAGTATATATCAAAATCTAAAATCAAGGCCTACCTGAATAGGCTTTTAAATCATCAGTAGTCTGTCCATTAGTAATAAATCTACCACCAAACCGAAAAGAAACTCGGCAGTTACTCTTTTAAAGATAGAAACCACGGCTGAAGCCTTTCACCAATCCAGAATCAGATAAATTAGAAAATACAATTTTCCAAATTCACCCTATCGGGGATCGGACCCAGAGCCTCTGCTAACAATGCGAGTACTCGCACCAATGCGCCAACGATACCGTCAAAGTTACTTCTTATAATAACAGCTATCTATCTACCAGTGAATTTTAAACAACTTTACAAACTTTTACATCACCTGTACAAAATTTCACTGTGTTATTTAGAAAGAGATTGTTATACAGAGTAGAACAAGAAATATATTGTTAATAATAATAAAACATGATATCAGTAAAGACACGCTCACAAAACGCTTACTCGTTGATTAGGAAACGTTTGCCAGCCGCAGTTGTCATAGACGTTTTAGCTGGATAAAACCATGAACTTTAGTAAGCACATTCGCAATGTTCGTGGCAGAGCCGCGTTTGTGCTTGGTAGATTATCCCCTCTCATCTGCAAGAAAAGTAAAATGTCACTTCGCCACAAGGTGACACTCTACAAAACTTGCATCCGCCCCATCATATCGTACGCCAGCATCGTCTTCGCACACGTGCCAGACTATAGACTGGCCCGTCTGCAGACGCTGCAAAATAAATTCATGAGGATGGCCACGGGATGCCCCTGGTACGTCCGAAATGTCGACCTACATAGGGACTTAGAACTCCCCACGATAAAGAGTTATTTTAAAGAGCTCTCCGAAAATTATTTCGAGAGAGCCATCAATCATAGGAACCCACTAGTGGTTAACGCGTCCTCCTATAGGATCCTTAGGATATGTCCTTAACGACCCCGACGATACGATAACTATCGACAATCTACCATACCAGGTAGGGACAGACACTCACACAAAAGTTACACAGCGACTCCGCCGGTAGAGTCGAGGTTCCCGACTTCTGACGTCACCCGGACGTGGACTTTACCCAAGTTCCCGAGGGCGCTTCTGATTCTGTCCGTTACAGGTGATGTACTGCGATAACGTCGCTCCAAGCCGAGGCTCGGTCTCGCAGGAGACACCCTTGGAGCGGCGTTTCAGGGCTCGCACTCGAAAAGGCGCCCTTCATAAGGGCCCGTCCTCCTTCCGGTTACGCTGCAAAAGCCAGTAGGGCTAACAGCTATACAATCCGAACAAAAAAAAAACGGTATATTTTTACTCCATTTCAGATTGTGGGTCGGACAGGTGCTCGCATATATTTACGTTTCAAAATATTAAAAAGTTTACAAACCACTGACATAATTCATTTCTAAAAAGACCAGGTTTTATTACTGCTTTTTATTATAAAAAACGTAACAATGCGATGTTGTTCGTACGCTATAAAATATCTGAAAGAGTTTTTGTCCCTCAAGGTCGACTTTGACCCATTAAATAAATACAATAAACTCGTTCTTTTCGCCTACAATTTGTACAATTGGTCAATTAATAACAGCTTTTCAATTATATACATATTATTATTTAATAGCATGAGAATTTTTGGTTGTCGCAATATATCTAACTATCAACTCGTCCTGACTTCGCACGGGTAGTATAGACTATGCAATATTACGAAATGTTATGCAATACGATGTAACTTTAACGAGCGGAACAATTTAATCTTTCAAGCTGCTTTGTGGTGTAGTTGTTTTAAGAGAATTAGTGCTATATTCAAATAGTGAAGTAATTATTAGTATAGTGCAAGTTGTGTATAATTAAATAGTGGAGAGGATAAAAGTTGTTAGTTAATGTGAGTTGAAGTTTTTATTATGTCTATATTTTAATGCTGTGGACGACTTTGATTGGCTCATACATGAGAAACTACCATTATTATTAATTGTATTTTAAATTGAAGTGTTTAAAATTATTACTGTTGATGTTCATAAATAAAACAATAATTAAAATTACCCAGTATTAATATAAGATATCAATGAAATAAACTATATTAAGGAACAAAGTCGCAAATAGGTACCAGCCGGTGCCAGTACTCGAACGCGACGGTGTCCGACTCTATTGGGACCGGTCCATTATCAGGGACAGGACCATACTGACAAACAAGTCTGATATCGTGATAATGGACCGGGCACAGTCTCGGGTGTTTTTAGTGGATATCAGGATCCCGTATGACGAGAATCTCCTGCGAGCTGAGACAGAGAAAAAACGTAAATATCTGGACCTGGCGCACGAGATTACCGCCATGTGGGGAGTGGGATCCACTGAAATCATCCCAATCGTAATTGTTCGCGCACGATGGTATCGTTGCTCTGTAGGCATGACGCGATATACTCTGTGAAGACAGTTTTATCTGTGGGGTAAGAATCCTTTGGAAGGGCAAACTCGCCAGCGCTTCGAGGACGGCCGCGATCTAGGGCCGTCGCGGGATTTTGAGTGATTTGCGGAAGGAAGTGTGGGATCCTACGCGTCATTTGGTTCGGGGGTTAGCTGAAATCCTCGACGCGTTGGACGCAATAGACTTCCCTCCATTGGAGTTAGGGAACAGAAGAGTGAACCAGCGTCGCCGATCACGGACTTCCGCGACGGTTTGGCAGGTTACATACTCTATACATTCCACAACTACACTTTCACGTGAACAGACACCTGCCAGAGTCGACGCCTTCGAGGAGAGAGGCGCCTGGGGACGAGGTAGGTGAGAGCTTCCTAATAGCTCTAATAAAATTATCTCCTCCCGCCGTCCAAGGTGATCGAGATTAACCACGCCATCATGGGCCTGGCAACCTTGGTAGTCTCCACGACATGGTCACGGACGGCGTGAACAGTAATATCTGCGAATGGTCTGACCCCCGGCCGTTGGTCTCCCTGCCGGGGTGTATCCTCCGCCCATTATATTTATTTATGTAATTGTTTATGTATTATATCATATTTTGGTATATAAGTAATTATTATACATTTATTTATATGTAATAATAAATATATATATTCTTTCTTAAACGGGCGTGAGTGTAAAAGTGAAATAATAATAATCTTTTTTTATCTCTTGACCCCTAAACTAAGAGTACCTGTGTTTTGGGGGACAGTCTCTTGTTAAATTATAACACTAGTACATATAGTAAAATAAAATAAAACGCTTCCAAAAACGAAGACAGATGATAGTACTAATGACACCTTTGATAATAGGTTGGAAAAAATATCGGTCCTGGTTTGAAAGTAATCATATTTTTAAAATGTTTTATTAGCATTTTTACGCTCCGTCATGTTAGTACAGCTAAATGTTACGATAATTTACCTACATTACTTTACTAAAAGACAGCAGCAGTAAAACACAAAATTAAAAACAGCTGACGTCTCAGCTTGGGTCAAAGACCGCTAGCTGCCGGCGCAGGCTGTTATAAAAATAAGAATAAGATTTTTTTCTGTACCATCATCAAAGGTATCATTGGTACTATCGTTTGTCTTTCGTGAGCGGTCTCCCAACACCTTGTATTAGTAGAATGTGTACGCGTGAGTGTATGTTAATGTGTGTCTGTGTGTCTGTGTATATGTCGGAGAATAAAAGAGAAGGAGAGCGTAAAGCATAGGGGCGTAAGGTTGTCCGCCGACATCGTCATTAATGGAATCCATAATCATGTCAATCAATCATAAATCACATCAATTTCCATACTGTGGGCGTTGGTGGGTAATGTTGGTGCAATCAAATACTTTATTAATTACCTCAGATTATAATATCCAATCACTTAATGTTCCCGATAACAATTTACACAAAAACATTAACAATAATAGCTAGGAATGCAGCAGTTTCAATAGTCGACCGCTCTAGCGGACTGTCACCCGACTCACTCTCCTGGGTTCTTCTCAACTTTAGTTGAGGGTTGCGGGCCTCGAGGCAGTGCCTCTTTACTCGGGCATCTTCCTCAGAAATCAATTTGATGTCTGGTATTTTGTTTTGTCCGCAACCATACGGGCTGGTTCCCGCTGGCTACGCTAGCGGGTCAATTAATTCAATGGTCAAGTCCGGGTATTGCCATTGATATTGCATCGTCTTCGCCGACATCATCCCCTACATCAGGAGGTGGCGACAGCAGAAGCTCACGAGGCAGGGGACGCCCAGTGTTTGCTGCTCTTGGGTGCTGGCTGGCAATGCCGTGGAGGTGTATGTGCTGTCCGCGTGGCGGTACATACGCCTCGCCAAGTTCCGAACGAACACCTCCACGGTGGGCGTTCTGGTGTCACGGTGGATGACGTCATTTCTGACGTTTGGAGCTCCAACTATCATACGTAGGCACTTGTTTTGCTGGATCTGCAGCCTACTCCTTTGGTACCTTGAGCAGTAAGACTACGAGGCAGAAACCGCATACGTCAGTCTGAAGCGGGCGTAGGCTCCATAGACCTTCAGTTTGGCTTTTATTGGGAGACTTGAGGTAAAAAGCGGCCGCAGCCTGGCCCACGGCGTGAGTCACTGTGTCCACCAGGCGCAGCCCGCGATCAATGCGGCACCCCAAGTAGCGTACTGATGTCTACCACTCTACGTCCTACTCTACGCCGGCTCACGACAAATGCCTCTGTCCCACGCCGATAGATAGATGGCGCCAGCGTTCCAGAAGGATAATATTAAAAACTTTTTGTTAATTTGTATGTATGTGGGTGTGTTTGTATTATATATGCATTTGTATAACCAAAAAAGAATTGTAATTGTTCGGTGCTTTGATAATTTTTAATGTATCGTTAATTTTATTGTGAATATAATGGACAAAGAAGGCAAATTGTCGTTGAGTATAAGTCTAGGAAGTTAGGACAACGCTGGCCACGACAGATTCCGTCTATAACTGTTCTTCTTGCAATAGACAAGATTATGAACATCACATAACTGGGAATAATTAGTATTGATGTCTACTTACGACTGCTACAATATTCTAACATCCCGCAGTACGTTGGTATACTGCAGCTGCAGAAAGTTCTCAGACACACACGTGGACTTGTTAGTGTGTCTTTGCGTTTACATGTTACGTCACGTTGCATAGTTACGGTAACATATCAAAACAATTTGCCAAAAACAATGGATTCTGCAACAGCGTATGCAATCGCGAACAATGGGAACGCTGTATTACTCTGCGCTCTTTATCTGACGACATCTCACTTGTTATCAAATGTGCTACCAATATTATTGGAAATAAATGTTGATTTCTGTAGAATATAGATGTCAGACACGGTATTCGTGGGCTTTTGTCAGAGTCTCCACAATTATACACCGCAATTTCTTGCCACAAAAGAGGTGTTCGACAGGGATGTGTTGCGTCACCATGGCTGTTCAACCTATTCATGGATAAATGTTTGATAGATTTAAAAGAAAGTATGAATGGGTTAAGAATGAATAAATTACTCATCAAATGTTTACTCTACGCTGATGATCAAGTAATACTTGCGTCATCCGCTAATGAGCTACAGGAGATGCTAAATATTATGAATGAAGCTTTGAAAGGGAAAGGAATGAAAGTGAATGTAAACAAAACGAAAGTTATGCTTTTTGAACGAGATGAATCTATGATGAATGGCAATATTTTGATAGATGGGGAACAAGTGGAAGAGGTGAAAGAATTTGTATACTTGGGATCTAAATTTACAAAAGATGGAACATGTGAAAGTGATATTGAAAGGAGAGTGAATGCAGGGAATATGGTAAATGGTGCTCTGCACGCCTTTATGAATAGCCAGATGGTGTCTCAAAGGGCTAGACTGGCAGTGCATGCTGGAGTGTTGGTGCCAACACTTATGTATGGTAGTGAAAGTTGGGTATGGCAGAAGAATCACAAAAGTAAAATAAATGCGGTAGAGATGAGAGCGTTGAGAAGCATGAGTGGATTAAAACTGAGTGACAGAGTAAGAAATAGTGTGATAAGAGAACGTTGTGGTATAAAAGAAGACGTAGTGACTAAAATTGAGAAAGGTATGCTTAGATGGTTTGGGCATGTAGAGAGAATGAATGAAAGGAGACTGACAAAAAGGATTTATGAGTCAAGAGTGAATGCGAAAGTTGGAAGGGGAAGACCAAGGCGAACGTTCCTGGACCAAATCCAGGACATTTTAAATAACGGCCAGGTCAAGAGTACTCTAAACCGACGAACTTGTATGAAAGGTTTAATGAGAATGAAAGAAGCGAAGGAGATATGCAAGGATCGTGGCAAGTGGAAGGATGTTGTCTCTGCCTACCCCGAAGGGAATGAGGCGTGATGCTATGTATGTATGTGTATTACTATGATTCTTTTTTTGCGATAAGAAATGCCTTTATGCACCCAGATCAGACAAAAATCTTACCAGAACTGTGGGTCTCGCTGGTAAGCCAGAATACCCACTAAAACCCAGCGATACCCTCCGTATTACCAGAGGATTGGAGACGCAATCTAACCTGGCACTTCGGAAGATTGGTCTGGGAAACTTAAGAAGGAGGCAGGAGAAGCGCAAATCTACGCCTCCTACCTCCCAACCTACGCCGTAGTAAAAGACTATCAACAGCGTTCTCCTTGTGCCTCCTTTATGTGAATTAACACTTCCGCAAAATAGAGCCACTGCCCTCCACTCGGCGGAAGGTTTCTTCCTACCAATGCGGACATTCTACCATAGTGTGTTGCACTGACTCCACAGGTGCATCACATTCATGACAAGCAGGAGTTTCCTCCATGCGAAGAATCTGATGCAGCTACTTGCCGAAACAACCAAGTCCTGCACCTGCACCAGTTGCTTATTCGTTTAATAAACATAATATTAGTAATCTCTAACAATCTGATCAATCATCCATCTCTAACAATGGCGGTGTGATCCGCCCTCGTGCCACGGAGAGCACGTTAAGACGTCGGGCCTGCGCCTGATCTCTCTCCGGTCGTGTCGGATTCCCGTCACAATCGGACTATGAGAGTGAAGGAATAGAGAGTACACTTGTGTACTATATGCTTGCCAATCCGCAGGGGAACAGCGTGGTGGGTCTATACTCTAAAAACCCTCGCTGCTCGGAGTGAGGAGGCCTGTGCCCAGCAGTGGGACGTTAAAAGGGTTGCGACTTACTTACTTCTTTAATCTCTGACAATATATTGCAATTAAAGGGCAGATATTCGCTCTGTTGCATCCAGAGTTCAAATTGCAACATTTATTTGCTAATTCCAGCGATGCAGTAACACGCGCGGGCCTATAATGAATTTGTCACAGCGACATTTGTCATGTGCCGCAGTCCGACGAATGACAGGTTGGGAAACTGTGTACAAAACACGTAATAACAGCGTTCCGTAATTTTATAATGTGCCATTATAACACAGTAGCTGACCCGAGCAACTTTGTCTGCGTCACGTGCCACTGCCAAAAAAAAAGCAAGTTTGCTGCAACATACGACTGCTGTAAAAGTTTTTACTATAGATAACTAGCAGGGGTATGCGAATAATTCGAACTTACGTGTTATTCGATCAGAATCGAATGGTAATGTTATATCACAAACTGAATGACTAAATTTTGATAAACGGGAAACAAGTGGAAGAGGTGAAAGAATTTGTACAGTTGGGATCTAAATTTACAAAAGATGAAACATGTGAAAGTGATATTGAAAGGAGAATAAATGCAGGGAATATGGTAAATGGTGCTCTGCACACCTTTATGAATAGCCAGATGGTGTTTCAAAGGGCCAGACTGGCTGTGCATAGAGGAGTGTTGGTGCAAACACTTATGTACGGTAGTGAAACTTGGGTATGTCAGAAGAATCACATAAGTAAAATAAATGCGGTAGAGATGAAAGCGTTGAGAAGTATGAGTGGATTGAAACTGGGTGACAGAGTAAGAAATAGTGTGATAAGAGAACGTTGTGGTATAAAAGAAGATGTAGTGACTAAAATTGCGAAAGGTATGCTAGATGGTTTGGGCATGTAGAGAGAATGAATGAAAGGAGACTGAGAAAGGATTTATGAGTCAAGAGTGAATGGAAAAGTTGGAATGGACATTTTAAATAAAGGCTAGGTCAAGAGTACTCTAAACCGACGAACTTGTATGAAAGGTTTAATGAGAATGGAAGAAGCGAAGGAGATATGCAAGGATCGTGGCAAGTGGGAGGACGTGGTCTCTACTTACCCCTATGGGAATGAGGCGCTATGTATGAATGACTAAAAACACGATACTAACGTTGATACAAACTGAGAATTGTCAGCAGGCGAATGTCCCTTCATTCCCCTATGCTCCATTTCTTATAAAACTTCCCACCCATTTGTGGCTTGCATCAATATGCTCTTCATATTTGTGGCCTGCACCAATATGGCCTTCATCATTGTGGTCCGCAATAATATGCTGTCCATATTTGTGCCCCGCACCAATACGCTCTACATATTTGTGGCTCGCAACAATATCCTGTCCATAGTTGTGCTCCGCACCAATACGCTCTACATATTTGTGGCTCGCAACAATATGCTGTCCATATTTGTGCCCCGCACCAATACGCTCTACATATTTGTGGCTCGCAACAATATGCTGTCCATATTTGTGCCCCGCACCAATACGCTTTACATATTTGTGGCTCGCACTTATATCAATATAACATTTACTTTAACTCTTATTTGGTTTAACAACTATATGCTCTTCATATTTATGGCCCGCACCAATATTCTCGTAACATTTGTGGCCCTTCTAGAAAAGATAGTTGATCCTCATCATAGAGCGTCATATATCCTACTTTTTATCCAGATTATTCCATGGAAAGGAGAAATTCTGACGATAAAGCAGAAATACTTAACCAATTTTATAACAACTCGCAAATAAAAATACACTGACATAATGAAGCACTCTACAACTCTAAAACAACCTAATAAGATATATATAAAAACGATAGATTACGTAACGGTTGGTGCAATAAACAATCGTAATACCATTACAACGTCCAGCTAATTGACGGGTATCGAACCCGCTACCGGGGCAACGTAACGGTACATCGCCACTATGGCATGTTACCTGTTAAACATAGTGAATAGTGGAAACAATCACTGCACTTGGTTATTTATCTTTATTAAGATAATCTTTGACTATCTCATGCCCTTGACTTCGTCTGCATAAGATTAAAGACCATTCTGTATACATCATAGAAAATGAAGGAACTAGAAAATATATGTTATAGCAAGTTGATACAATGAGAGTTTGTTATATATAAAATAAAGTAAGTTGTAACAATGGAGGTTCGTTATAAATATAATAAAGTAAGTTGTTACAGTGAGGGTTTGTTATATATAAAATAAAGTAAGTTGTAACAATGGAGGTTCGTTATAAATATAATAAAGTAAGTTGTTACAGTGAGGGTTTGTTATATATAAAATAAAGTAAGTTGTAACAATGGAGGTTCGTTATAAATATAATAAAGTAAGTTGTTACAGTGAGGGTTTGTTATATATAAAATAAAGTAAGTTGTAACAATGGAGGTTCGTTATAAATATAATAAAGTAAGTTGTTACAGTGAGGGTTTGTTATATATAAAATAAAGTAAGTTGTAACAATGGAGGTTCGTTATAAATATAATAAAGTAAGTTGTTACAGTGAGGGTTTGTTATATATAAAATAAAGTAAGTTGTAACAATGGAGGTTCGTTATAAATATAATAAAGTAAGTTGTTACAGTGAGGGTTTGTTATATATAAAATAAAGTAAGTTGTAACAATGGAGGTTCGTTATAAATATAATAAAGTAAGTTGTTACAGTGAGGGTTTGTTATATATAAAATAAAGTAAGTTGTAACAATGGAGGTTCGTTATAAATATAATAAAGTAAGTTGTTACAGTGAGGGTTTGTTATATATAAAATAAAGTAAGTTGTAACAATGGAGGTTCGTTATAAATATAATAAAGTAAGTTGTTACAGTGAGGGTTTGTTATATATAAAATAAAGTAAGTTGTAACAATGGAGGTTCGTTATAAATATAATAAAGTAAGTTGTTACAGTGAGGGTTTGTTATATATAAAATAAAGTAAGTTGTAACAATGGAGGTTCGTTATAAATATAATAAAGTAAGTTGTTACAGTGAGGGTTTGTTATATATAAAATAAAGTAAGTTGTAACAATGGAGGTTCGTTATAAATATAATAAAGTAAGTTGTTACAGTGAGGGTTTGTTATATATAAAATAAAGTAAGTTGTAACAATGGAGGTTCGTTATAAATATAATAAAGTAAGTTGTTACAGTGAGGGTTTGTTATATATAAAATAAAGTAAGTTGTAACAATGGAGGTTCGTTATAAATATAATAAAGTAAGTTGTTACAGTGAGGGTTTGTTATATATAAAATAAAGTAAGTTGTAACAATGGAGGTTCGTTATAAATATAATAAAGTAAGTTGTTACAGTGAGGGTTTGTTATATATAAAATAAAGTAAGTTGTAACAATGGAGGTTCGTTATAAATATAATAAAGTAAGTTGTTACAGTGAGGGTTTGTTATATATAAAATAAAGTAAGTTGTAACAATGGAGGTTCGTTATAAATATAATAAAGTAAGTTGTTACAGTGAGGGTTTGTTATATATAAAATAAAGTAAGTTGTAACAATGGAGGTTCGTTATAAATATAATAAAGTAAGTTGTTACAGTGAGGGTTTGTTATATATAAAATAAAGTAAGTTGTAACAATGGAGGTTCGTTATAAATATAATAAAGTAAGTTGTTACAGTGAGGGTTTGTTATATATAAAATAAAGTAAGTTGTAACAATGGAGGTTCGTTATAAATATAATAAAGTAAGTTGTTACAGTGAGGGTTTGTTATATATAAAATAAAGTAAGTTGTAACAATGGAGGTTCGTTATAAATATAATAAAGTAAGTTGTTACAGTGAGGGTTTGTTATATATAAAATAAAGTAAGTTGTAACAATGGAGGTTCGTTATAAATATAATAAAGTAAGTTGTTACAGTGAGGGTTTGTTATATATAAAATAAAGTANCATAGACCCACCACGCTGCTCCACTGCGGATTGGCAGGCTTAGTACACAAGTGCACTCTCTATTCCTTCACTCTCATAGTCCGATGTGACGGGAATCCGACACGACCGGAGAGAGATCAGGCGCAGGACCGACGGCTTAACGTGCTCTCCGAGGCACGGGGGTGGATCACACCGCCAACTTCCCAACTTCGGGTAAATATTGAGAAAATCTTAATAGAAAACTCAATATTGATTTTTTTAATTGGCCCGACCCGGGACTCGAACCCAGGATCTCATGTCTGTAGTCGAACATGCTAACCACTAGACCAATGAGGCAGACCAATGACTTTAATAATGTAATAAAAATTATGGTTTCAAGTATTTGAAACAGTGTCGAAGGCGTCCTGGTGAATGTGTACAGCTGTTATACAATAATTTAGCCTCATTTATAACTTTTATAGCTATCTGCTCGACAAACTGGTTGACAGAGACAATTTTCACCTTAAAGTTGTTCCAATAGTCGTTTTAAACTATGGTATATTACGTAAAGTTTTTGAAGTGAAACTTCTTTAGGCGCATGAGCTTAATATTTTTTTTATTACGCTGGGAAATGCTTTTATGCACGCCGATCAGAGGAAAATCTTATCGGCAGTGTGGGACTCGCCGGTGAACCAGAATACCCACTAAAACCCAGAGATACCCTCCGCTTCCTTTACTGGAGCACAGAGGATCGGTAGACTTAAGAAGGAGGAAGGAGAAGCGCAAATCGACGTCTCCTGCCTCCCAACCTCCTGCGCCGAAGTAACGGAGCGTCTACAGCGTTCTCCCTGTGCCTCCTTCAGCGAAATAACACTTTCACAGAAGGAGACCACAGCCCTCCAGTCCCTTTCACCAGTGAGCATTGCGCCAACTACGCCCTCTAGCGAAAGGTTTCCTCCGACCAACGACGTCAATAGATGCCACTGGGGTCCCCACGCCGGGCATTCTGCCAGAGTGTGCTGCACTGTATCTACAGGTGCATCACATTCATGGCAGGCAGGTGTTATCTCCCTGCGAACAATCTGATGCCGGTACTTACTGAAACAACCATGTCCGATCAGCACCAGCCTGCAAGTGAGAGATCCGTGCCCCCTAGATATCCAACTGTCCAGGTAGGGACGAATTGCTCCCACCGTGATCAGACCCGCTGTAGAATAATTTAATTTAGTAAAGTAATATTTAATATACTCTTTTGCATTAAATTAAATAAAACACGTGCCATTTTTATTTACTATTCCTCGTTTGAGATTTCTATAAATTATTTATATTATTCTCGACACTTTTAATATTTTAATGACAGTTAAATTCCTAACATATCTTCTCTCCATCTAAGTTTTGGAAATCATGTTTTACATTTGTATAGACTTAAGAATTAGATTGGCGAAGATATTTTCACTTCTGACACGTGTACTTTGTACGCACGCACTTTTAATTTGTTTCATCATAACTGCATGTAAAGTTCGTACTTGTAGTCCTATTTTAAGTGAGGAAATTGCCACTTTGCCTGCAGATTAAAGGTAAGTAGCAGCCCTTTAACGTCCCACTGCTGGGCACGGTGTTCTCATTCATACGAGAAAGGGTTATTAGAGCATAGACCTACCACGCTGCTCCAGTGCTGTGGACTGGCAGACAAGTGCACTCTCATAGTCCGATTTGACGGGAGACCGACACGACCGAAGAGAGATCAGAAATATTGAGAAAATCTTAATACTCGACTTAATGGGTCTCGAACCCAGGGCCTCATGTCTGTAGTCGAACATGCTAACCACTAGACCAATGAGGCAGTTCCAGATTAAATAAATGCATAATAAGTAATGTTATCATTTTCTAAAGTATGATCATTCACATAAAATTTCGTCAGTACGTTTGCGTCCAGCTTCGATATATTGTAGATAATAGTCAAGCTTAAATCTCAGCTATGAAAAAAAACGAGTGTTCTTTAGACCACATGACCGAAGTTATAGTTTAAAATGATTACAATTTATATCAAATCAAATGTAAACAAAACGAAAGTAATGATATTTGAAAGAGATGAATTTATGATGAATTGCAAAATTTTAATAGGTGGGGAACAAGTGGAAGAGGTTAAATAATTTGTATACTAGGGATCTAAATTTACAAAAGATGGAATGATGTGAAATTGATATTGAAAGGAGAGTGGATGCAGGGAATATGGTTAATGTAGAATAGCCAGATGGTGTCTCAAAGGGCCAGACTGGCTGTGCATAGATGAAAGCATAGAGAAGCATGAGTGGATTGAAACTGAGTGACAATAACAGAAATTGTAGTGACTAAAATTGAGAAAGGTTTGCTTAGATGGTTTGGGCACTTAGAGAGAATGTAATAAAGGAGACTGACAATAAGGATTTACAAATCAAGGGTATATGGGAAAGTTGGAAGGATAAGATCAAGACGAACGTTGCTGGACCAAATCCAGAACATTTTAAATAAGGACCAAGTCAAGAGTACTCTAAACCGACGAACTTCTATGAAAGGTTTAATGAGAATTAAAGAAGCGAAGGAGATATGCAAGCACCGTGGCAAGTGGGAAAACTTAAAAGCCCTGGATTCTAGCATTTCTCGACATATAAACAAAGTCACAGATACCTAAAAGAAATTACAGCTACATTAAATCATTGAAACGAAACAACGCACAATTTCAAAACAAATTTATTCATCGAATATAACGAATGTCGGTAAAAAGTCGCCGACACGCTCCAAAAATTCACCGCCGTGTACAATGCGTACACATTATGTTAAATATACGCAAATAAATTTTGCATTTTAGAAATGCATTCATTTAAAACTGATTATATTTTATTTCCTTGTAAGTTTGCACTTAACTGTATTCTCTCCAGCCGCTGCACTTCCACTTGTTAAACCTCTGATATCTTCAAAGATATACATTTTAATAAAACACTGTTTAGGAATGGATTTGTCTACATGAAATACGAGGTGTGTTCAAAAAGTATCGCGAATTTTGTGTTTTTTCAAAAATTTATTCATGAATATCTATTTTGTGCCCTTCAAAGTAATCCCCATGAGATATTATACACTTGTGCCAACGGTTTTTCCAATCTTCGAAGCACTTCAAAAAATCATTTTTTTTTATCTTGTTCAGCTCCTCCTTCGATGCCGTCTTTATCTCGTCAAGAGAAGAGTAACGTCGTCCTTTCATGGGCCTCTTCAGTTTAGGGAACAAGAAAAAGTCACAGGGGGCCAGATCTGGGGAATACGGTGGCTGCGGCATCATTAGTGTGTTGTTTTTGGCCAAAAAGTCGCGCACAAGCAACGATGTGTGAGCAGGGGCGTTATCGTGGTGCAAAAGCCAATTTTTGTTCTTCCACAAATCCGGGCGTTTCTGGCGGATTGCTTCGCGCAAATTGCGCATAACTTGCAGGTAATATTCCTTATTGACCGTTCTTCCCTGTGGCAAGAACTCATGATGCACCACGCCCCTGCAATCAAAGAAAACTGTCAGCAAAACTTTCACATTCGATCGAACTTGGCGCGCTTTTTTCGGTCTTGGTTCGTGCGGCAGCTTCCATTGAGATGATTGAGCTTTGGTTTCCACGTCATAACCATAAACCCACGATTCGTCACCAGTTATGACCCTCTGGAGCAAATTTGGGTCGTCGCGGACAGAGTTTAACATCTCATTAGCAATGTTCATGCGATGCTGTTTTTGGTCACAATTGAGCAATTTTGGTACGAATTTCGCGGCGACCCGTCTCATGCCCAAATCATTGATAAAAATCGAATGGCACGAGCCAATCGATATGTTTAGGTCCTCAGCAACTTCTCTAACGGTGATTCGACGATTGGCCAATACCATTTTCTCCACTTCATTAATTTTTTCGTCTGTTGTTGAAGTGCTCGGGCGTCCGGCACGCTCTTCGTCGTTCACATCTTCTCGGCCTTCTGAGAACATTTTGTACCACCGATAAACGTTGCTTCGGTCCAAGGTAGCTTCTCCGTATGCCACAGTCAACATTCGGAATGCATCCGCGCACTTAATTTCGTTTTTCACACAAAATTTGATATAGGTTCTTTGATCCATTTTTTTGAATAGGTAAAAATCGAAGACGATCCAAAACACGTGCAAGCAAAGCAGCTGTCAACAATTAAATGAACATTCAAAATGGCCGAGCTTGTCGGCATAAGTGAGAGACATGAGTACCAACATAACGCCACAAAAAATTCGAAATTCGAATATACGTAACCCGCGAAAATTCAAAATTCGCGATACTTTTTGAACACACCTCGTATATGTCGGAGGGCAGGTGTCTGTGGAACGCTGGCGCCATCTATCGGCGTGGGACAAAGTCAATAGTGGCAGTCCGGCAGGAGTCTCTCGGCAGTATGGTATTCTACTTTGGGGTAGTTTACAATATGGGTCCGAGAGTCGTTAAGTAACAAATTCAAGGCAGTTAACATAATAACAGTTCACTGCGTATACATATTAGAAAACTTGTTGTACGTACACAAAAACATTGACTCTTTTAATAAAAAGAGTGAATCATATAACTTACGAAACCAAAACAAACTTGTTATAAATTCTAGTAGGCTGCACAAGATTAACAACTCATTTAAGGGTAACTGTATACGTTTCTATAATAAACTCCCACAGGACGTTTTAGAGATGTCAATTAATAAATACAAAATCTTTGTTAAAAGAAAGTTGATAGAAAACTCGTATTATAAGTTGCAAGATTACCTAGAAGATAGAAACGCTTGGGAGTGAACGAATTGCTCTATACTAATATGATATTGTAATGACGATGATCACAAAAAAAAACCCGACTGAGTTTGTTGTGGGTTCTTCTCGGATCAGGTCGCAAAGGAACTCTCGTAACTTTAGATTTTAAGCCGTTCTTGAGTACCATCATCAGACGTATATTAGAATCAGAGTGTGGAAAAAAAATATAATTTGACGATTCAAAAGTCCTGTAATATGCCTACTTGAATAGAGATATTTTTGATTTTGATTTTTTGATTTTGTTGTGTGTGGCGCTCGACCCGAGCGGTCTACTGTTGGAACTGTCGCGTTCCTAGCTATTATTGTTAAAGAGTTTGTGTAAACTGATATCGGGAACGTTAAGTGATTGAACATTATAATCCGAGTTAATTAATAAAGTGTTTGATTGCACCAACATTACCCACGAACGCCTACAGTATAAGAAATTAAATTATGGATCCCATTAATGACGATGTTGGGAGAGAACCCTACGCCCCTATGTTTTACGCTTCCTTCTCTCTTATTCTCCGACATATATTTAATTGAATAAAGAATATTACTAGGCGGCGGACATTGAAACTATAATAATTTAAAAAAAAAGAGCAATACGTGCCATATATCAATTGGAATCTTGCGTTTCCTTAAAAGAAAAATTCAAACATATGTCGGAGAATAACAGAGACAGAGAATAATAGGGGCGTAGGGTTCTCCGCCGACATCATCGTTAGTGGCATCCTTAATTCAATCTCCATACTGTCTGCTTTGGTGGGTAATGTTAGTGCAATTAAACACTTTATTAATTAGCACAGATTATAATGTTCCCGATAACAATTTACACGAATACAAAAAATAATAGCTAGAAACGCGACAGTTTCAATAGTCTGACGGACCGTCACTCGAGAACTAGGGTGACGCGCGCCGGATTGTCACTATTTACTCTGCCCCACGCGAGATAGACAGATGGCTCCAGCATTCCACAAACTATCGCACTCAGACAATAAAGAATATTGATTTGATTTCATATTGTATTGTATAAAATAGCTTAGTAATAACAGATTTCTTTGTAATATGTAAATGATAAAAATGGTTATAGCGAGTTATCTTTTAGAGATAAATATATACCATTGTAGACTTTTTTATCGATTTTTTAAAGATGTACACAATAATGGTTGTTACGACATCACATTACAAATATTTGAATATTTCAGCTTTTATGTAGTCAAATATGTATGCACTATACATATAAATATTCCTCTTGAATTACTCTATTTTCTATTCCATTGCTGAAATCTACTTTGAAATTCGTTGAATGGTTTAAAAGATCTAAGCAAACTGACATCATTCTGAGTAGTAAACAATATTTTGGTTTGTCACAGAAGGTAGACACAAATAAATGAGTTCAAAACATCTATGAGCAAAATTATGGTCCTTCGAGGCGGACATAAACAAATTGTTTGTGAGAAAATATAAAAGATATATAAGATTGTATTCAAGTCAAGATGAGTCAATAGATCACTGTATATGTTAGATTTTCTGAGAAGTTATCCTTCAGAGACAATTGTTATCACTGAAAATCATCAAAATTATTTTAATTTCTAAATAAAAAGTACCTAGATGTACACTAAAAAGTTAAGTGAGCGCTGCGGCAGGAAGAGAGGGATATTTACAAATCAAAATACAATTCACGTAAACCTACATGTTTGGAATTTAAATAAATGTTACGATGAGATATGGGTGATGTATAAGAATTCATAGAAAGGGAGTTTGTTAGGTCATTGAACGAATTTTCAATGAATTATATTTGATGAATCGAGAAATAGGTGCATCTATGATGAATGGCAATATTTTGATAGAAGGGGAACAAGTGGAAGAGGTAAAAGAATTTGTATACTTGGGATCTAAACTTACAAAAGATGGAACATGTGAAAGTGATATTGAAAGGAGAGTGGACGCAGGGAATATGGTTAATGTAGAATAGCCAGATGCTGTCCCAAACGGTCAGACTGACTTTGCATGCCGGAGTGATGGTGCCAATACTTGGTAGTGAAAGTTGGGTATGGCAGAGCGTTGATAAGTCTGAGTGAATGAGAGAACGTTGTGGTATAAAAGAAGATGTAGTGACTAAAATTGAGAAAGGTATGCTTAGATGGTTTGGGAATGCAGAGAGAATGAATGAAAGGAGACTGACAAAAAGGATTTATGAGTCAAGAGTGAATGCGAAAGTTGGGAGGGGAAGACCAAGGCGAGTGTTCCTGGAACAAATCCAGGACATTTTATATAAGGGCCAGGTTAATAATACTTTGTTGACGCAATGATCACTAGCGAAAGGGAGTGGAGGTCACTGGCTTCCTTCTGCGTAGGAGTAGAAGGCGTAGATTAGCGCTGCTCCTACCCCTTTCCTAAATTCCGAGCAGGAGTATCCCGGAATACCAGGGTAGATTGCGTCAACCGATCCTCTGGTGCTCCACTAAAGGATGAGACGGGTGTTGCTGGGTTTTAGTGCTGTATTCTGGCTTACTCCCAGCGTGAAAAAAAAAGGTCAAGAGTACGTTAAACCGACGAACTTGTATGAAAGGTTTAATGAGGGATCGTGGCAAGTGGAAGTACGTGGTCTCTGCCTTTCCAGAAGGGAATGAGGTGTGATGCCATGGATGTATGAATGTATTATAATATTAAAAACTCCATGGGCTTATAATAATGCCCAGTAATGGTAATGTTAAGCTAGAAAGTCGTATAAACTTTGTACTTACGCAATATATAATGTCCTTATGCATTTATGTGTTACATTAAACCTTCATTTCCTTATAATAAGGAATTACTTCCGGTTACACGTATACATCATATTCCCCGGTTTTTCATGAACCACGAGTATACTTAAATATAAATTAGCGTTGGATAACTTCACTGAAAAAGCGATTAAATTTGTACTGTAATAAAGATACCTGTTTCTTGAGGTGTCAACCGCGTAGTTCCTTATCTCTTGTGAATAAGTGACAGTGTAAAAGTCGAAAATACTGCTACTTTTTAAGTTAAATGCGAATTCTTGGGTGTTTGAGATAAATTACTTGACTGCAGTTAACTTAACGACAATAATACGATATTGGTCTAGTGGTTAGCATGTTCGACTACAGACATGAGGTCCTGGGTTCGAGTCCCGGGTCGGGCCAATTCAAAAATCAATATTGAGTTTTCTATTAAGATTTTCTCAATATTTGCCCGAAGTTGGGAAGTTGGCGGTGTGATCCACCCCCGTGCCTCGGAGAGCACGTTAAGCCGTCGGTCCTGCGCCTGATTTCTCTCCAGTCGTGTCGGATTCCCGTCACATCGGATTATGAGAGTGAAGGAATAGAGAGTGCACTTGTGTACTATGCCTGCCAATCCGCAGTGGAGCAGCGTGGGGGGTCTATGCTCTTAAAACCCTCGCTCCTCGGAGCGAGGAGGCCTGTGCCCAGCAGTGGGACGTTAATGGGCTGCTACTTACTTATACAATTAGCAATTATACCGTATATCAGTGGAATGTTTTTATACATTATAGTCTTTTTATACATATATGTATTATCAATAAATATATTATCAATAAAATATCTATAAGTTCTTTGTTTTTTGCTTTGTGCTTCTAAAATTCAAAGGTTGTCTGGAGGAGATCGCTCCAAATGATCAGTCCGCCTTCATACACATTTTTATCTTATTTTTTGTTTTTATCTTTTACACACACATATTTTGTGTGCAATAAGTAATAAATAAATAAAAAAAAAATGTTTATTTCCAGCGTGGGCACCCCAGGTCTGGTACAGGTGCTTGTCGGTCATGGTTGCTTCGGCAAGTACTTGCACCAGGTCATTGGCTGTGAGGAAACGCCCGCCTGTCATGAGTGTGGTGCTCCTGTAGACACGGCGCACCCTCGCGGAGTGTCCAGCGTGGGCGCCCCAGTGGCATATCTTGTTGTAGCTGGTTAGAGAAGATCTTTCACTGGAGTGCATAATTGGGGTAATGCGCGCCAGTGAAGTTGGGTGGAGGCCGGTTGCCTTCTTTTGCGAGACAAATGAGAGGCTAAGGGAGCAAGAGGCTGGAGCTCTCCCTCGCCATCGGAGGAGGCTTGGTGGCAGAAGTCGCACTTATGCACTTCATGCCTCACTCTATTGAGTGGTAGATCCTCATAGTTGGTACCATCCGGGTCACTAGAGTGGAATGCAGTTAGAGAACCTCTAGTGATCTCACTCATGGATAGGGAGGCATCCGCTGGGTTTTAGTGGGTATTCTGTTATCAGTGAGTCCCACACTGATGAAATTAGTCTTTCATCGGGGTGCGTAAAGGCATTTCCCAGCGCAAAAAAAGAACCCCAGCGGCATATCTTGTTGTCGCTGGTTAGAGGAGATATTTCACTGGAGTACATATTTGGGGTAACGCTCGCCAGTGAAGTTGGGTAGAGGGCGGTTGCCTTCTTTTGCGAGACCGTCATCTCGCTGAAGGAGGCTATTGAGTGGTAGACCCTCATAGTCGGTACCATCCGGGTCACTAGAGTGGAATGCAGTTAGGGAACCTTTAGTAATCTCGCTCATGGATGAGGAGGGATCCGCTGGGTTTTAGTGAGAATTCTGTGAGTCCCACAAGTCGTGGTGCGTAAAGGCATATCCTAGGACAAAAAAAGTGGAATGCTTATTGTATTTGGATGTCTTGCTATATAGAGGCTAAAGTTCATGGTTTAACCGAGTGTCTCCATGTTAAGAAGAAGGTTATTCAAGCAATTATACCGTATATTAGTGGACACGGTCGTAAATCCGCGGTCGTATATCACAAGAGTACGTGCGCGATACATTTTATGTGTCGTAACACTTCATATGCTCATTGCCTAAGTGTGGACGCGATACACATTTTATTATTTATAATTGCAAACGTTTCGTAACTCATTTGGCTTCCTATTTAACATACTACTCGTGTACACATGCCGCTTTGGGTAAATTCGAAGTCACCCTGTATAGAATTGACACATATATTGTACATACGCTTATGTATCTCGCGTAACTCGTAACGAGTTACGAAATCTTTCTCTGACGTGTCATAAGAAGAATCATAAAAAATATGTAAGAAAATAAGCGATAAACTTTCGTTTTAACAAACAATAGCTTGGATTTTCATACCAATTCTGGATCGATTTTCGTACCAATTCTGACAAGTACATGAATCACATATCATACAAATCCATACACTGCATAAATTTATTATTTTTGCTTAGTTTTATCATGTTAGTGAAAGTCATGTAAAGTTAACGAGTTTTGAGTGAAATGAACTGTATATCATACATGGATCGATTTTCGTACCAACTTTAGCAAAACATGAATTACATATAAATAGCATCATACACTACCTTTTGCTTTTGCTTAGTTTTGTCATATTAGTGAGTCATCTAAAGTTAACAGGTTTCTATTGAATGAATCGTATATGATACATGGATCGATTTTCGTACCAACTTTGGCAAGTTCAAGAATCACATAAAAGGATATCCATGCACTACGTCACCTTATTATTTTTGCTATTATGGCGAAGGAAATATTTTTTTTTTAATGAAATATGTAAGATTCCAAATAATAAATAAGATTTAAAATTATCCATGTGTCTTACGGTTCAGAAATCATTTGTCCGGTTGAGCATACGCATTTCCTATAACATATTACAATCAGTTTTGGATTTTGTAAGTAGCAAGTAAGTAGCAGCCCATTAACGTCCCACTACTGGGCACAGGCCTCCTCACTCCGAGGAGTGAGGGTTTTAAGAGCATAGACCCACCACGCTGCTCCACTGCGGATTGACAGGCTTAGTACACAACAAGTGCACTCTCTATTCCTTCACTCTCATAGTCCGATGTGACGGTAATCCGACACAACCGGAGAGAGATCAGGCGCAGGACCGACGGCTTAACGTGCTCTCCGAGGCACGGGGGTGGATCACACCGCCAACTTCCCAACTTCGGGCAAATATTGAGAAAATCTTAATAGAAAACTCAATATTGATTTTTGAATTGG